>MU271271.1:0-56733 GCA_021432655.1 Atractiella rhizophila
GTCGACTTTTAATTGATGTACTGTGCCCGCGGTGGGGATGCACACTTAACCTGTCTTTTGAGAGCCTTGGCTGTTCGTAGCCCCTTAGAATCCAAGTCCGACAAGTGCTTGTGTGCCGTGCAAATCATTTGCTCCTATGCAATGTTGTACACTGTGACAGTATAGCATTGTCCCTCTCTCTTCTTTCTTACTATATTTACGGGCTCAAAAATTGGTGATTAATAAATGAAAACCAATATATATTTCAGCATCCTTGTGGCTATCCCATGCTTTTAATCTTGCTTATTCATAAAGAGAGAGTGAGCCAAAATCGAGCGTGTGCAAAGGTCTGTTGGTGTGTCGGAGAAAGATATCAGGAGTGAAACAACTGAAGGTTGGACATCAGGAGGATTCTATGGCGACGTAAGATATACAAACGAGCGGAGCAATGAGACTGAAGAATCACGACAGACATTCATGCTGCACTGTTCCTTTCACGGGGTGAGGAAATAAATACGACAAGCTCGGGATGTCCTCTCAGACAAATTTATGGTAACAAACTCAGGAGAGCGCTTCAATTACAGTGAATAGCTGCACCTTGACTACTGGTAGTTTACGATGACAGATGGAATGGTAGTGGCTGTTGAGAGTCGAGTACGTCTTGCATGATGGAGCATAGATAACAAGAATTCACAGAGGCTTCTTCGCATTTGATGTATCCTCCAGAATGGAAGGATGGTATTCGGAAGCAGAAAACCGCTATCCATTTCCTTCATAGCCTAATTCAAAAGAGGGCTTAAGAGGGCTTAAGTATTTGGAACTCGCAACGCAAACAGAAAAATTGTTTCCTACCACAATCTTGCCACACCCAATATTGTAGAATCGTTTTGTGTTTAAATGGGTTTCAGTCCAGTTGTGTGAGATTTAATGGGATGGAGGCCTATCAACGTGGAAAAGCAGGTGTGCCGCCTCTTCCGTCTTTCTGTTCAACCCAGATCTGTTGGGGTCAATTTCTCGTTCCTTCTTCGAAGATAGTTCCTCTTTTCATGTAGCAAAGATGCTTCATGCCCTATGTCATTCCGCAGAACCTTACAATTAGTTGCCCCAATATACACAAACTCAGAACACAGAAGGAAAAGAACTCGCGGAGGAAGCAAAATCTAAAAAGCACGAACTGCCAAACACGGGTTATCGCAGTACACACTGCGAGTAATAGGGGTCTGTAATTCCTTTCATGAACACAACCCAGGAGCAATTGAGAACAAAAACGCGCACTTGACTAAGCGCAACGATAGCCATTCGAACAGGCGGTTTGCACCAGTCCATCCCTGTCCTGCGCACTGACCATACGCGGACTGCGTCGCGGCGGATGATGGCGAATGACTGTCGTCTCCCGGTACGCATTGGGAGTAGTAGGGATCTACATTTGCACTTAAAAATGCAACGGCTTCTGTTCGATGACACGATGACACTCAAGTCCTGCTTCCCGGACTTGCTCGATTTCCCAGACTTTATCTCTTAGTTCTTTGGGATTGGCCGGTGAGGCGAGCAATGAAGGGGGGATCGGACAAATCGATGGAGTGGCTGACGTGGAAAGGAAAGAGGAAGAGCAGAGGAGAAGATCGGCATCCTCTCCAGCTTGACTTCCGCTTCCGTTTGGAAGTGCGTGCCAGCGTCGTCAACTCCGCCTCACCCCTTTATTCTCCGGGTACAAAATGTCCCTGCTGCTCTCTACTCGAAGTAATAGTGAATATGGCTGACGTTCACGCTGGGCTCCGAGTCTGCCTCCTAAGAACGACTCGAATTAGTTCATTCAATCGACGAAATTACGGATGACTGCAAAGTTGGAGGTGATCGAAGGATCGAATCGGTTGCATTATGGAACATTTGCAGAGGGTGCAAGGAAATGGAGGGATGGAAATAATAGCTCCGGATCTTTTGTCTAGTGTTCCCAATCACGTATAAGCGAATGCGAGTAAAGTAAAGATATTTGATTGGGGAAAACAGGAAGCAAAACCAAGAGCCATGTTTACTGTAATAAGTCCGGGCTGGCGGTGAAGCGCACATGTTTGGCACGGCATCCGGAATGAAACGATCAAGATTGGCACCATTGTATCATTGATCTCCAACAGATGGTTGATAGCAAAACTCTAGGGCTTACTGAGTGGAAGACTCGCTCCCTCTTCTACGGCATCAGGATCACCAGGTCTCAAATTACCTCTACTGGACTCATACTACTCATACTACGAGACCGTTATATAAAACCCGCCTCTCCCATCGCACTCCCTCTCACCTCCGTTAAGCATCTGGAACTCTCCGATAGGTATCCCCTCCCTTCCACGATCTTGGACTACCCACTGCATCGTCAACTAAAACGTCTCTCAATCAAGCTGGCAGCGTTCTTCGATGCTGAAATTTCATCCACCTTACTCGCTGCGCTCGACTTAGCACATCTTGTCTCCCTCACGTTCCTAACCCTTGACGGCGGCGAAAAGTTTCAAACTTCGCTTTTCAGTACTCTCAAAAATGCAAAAGCCTTATCGCGCGTTGCGGTGTCGTGCTGTGTAGTGTAGTCGTCCGATTTCCCAGACTTTATCTCTTAGTTCTTTGGGATTGGCCGGTGAGGCGAGCAATGAAGGGGGGATCGGACAAATCGATGGAGTGGCTGACGTGGAAAGGAAAGAGGAAGAGCAGAGGAGAAGATCGGCATCCTCTCCAGCTTGACTTCCGCTTCCGTTTGGAAGTGCGTGCCAGCGTCGTCAACTCCGCCTCACCCCTTTATTCTCCGGGTACAAAATGTCCCTGCTGCTCTCTACTCGAAGTAATAGTGAATATGGCTGACGTTCACGCTGGGCTCCGAGTCTGCCTCCTAAGAACGACTCGAATTAGTTCATTCAATCGACGAAATTACGGATGACTGCAAAGTTGGAGGTGATCGAAGGATCGAATCGGTTGCATTATGGAACATTTGCAGAGGGTGCAAGGAAATGGAGGGATGGAAATAATAGCTCCGGATCTTTTGTCTAGTGTTCCCAATCACGTATAAGCGAATGCGAGTAAAGTAAAGATATTTGATTGGGGAAAACAGGAAGCAAAACCAAGAGCCATGTTTACTGTAATAAGTCCGGGCTGGCGGTGAAGCGCACATGTTTGGCACGGCATCCGGAATGAAACGATCAAGATTGGCACCATTGTATCATTGATCTCCAACAGATGGTTGATACCAAAACTCTAGGGCTTACTGAGTGGAAGACTCCGCTCCCTCTTCTACGGCATCAGGATCACCAGGTCTCGAATTACCTCTACTGGACTCATACTACTCATACTACGAGACCGTTATATAAAACCCGCCTCTCCCATCGCACTCCCTCTCACCTCCGTTAAGCATCTGGAACTCTCCGATAGGTATCCCCTCCCTTCCACGATCTTGGACTCAGCGGCCTACCCACTGCATCGTCAACTAAAACATCTCTCAATCAAGCTGGCGGCGTTCTTCGATGCTGAAATTTCATCCACCTTACTCGCCGCGCTCGACTGAGCACATCTTGTCTCCCTCACGTTCCTAACCCTTGACGGCGGCGAAAAGTTTCAAACTTCGCTTTTCAGTGCTCTCAAAAATGCAAAAGCCTTACCGCGCGTTGCGGTGTCGTGCTGTGTAGGGTAGTGTAGTCGTCCGATTTCCCAGACTTCATATGCTGGTTCTTTGGTGACTAGCGGGTGTGAGGGGAGTAAGATTTGCCGGAGAGGATAATGACGCTTGATTCTGTTTTATTCTTTGGAGATTGGTCAGAGGAGGAGGCCCGAAGTGCAAGGAATAAGTGTGTGTGGGGAGCAAACAGATCATCGTGAAAGGAGGGATGTTGTTTCTGCGATGTGCTCTTATCAGCATACCATTCAAGGCACGCGATGGTACCAAACTGATGAAGAACCTACAAATGAAGCAGTCTTTGAGATGAGAAGGACTGAATCCTTCACTGATATAAGAGAAGGAGGGATAGATGGCGGAGCTAGGCTGAGAGACATTGTACAAATCGAAGATCCAATGCAGTCAGAAAAGCTGATACGCTTGGGCCTTATTCTTTGCCTTGAAACGTATTTGCATGTCCAAACACTACACTAGATTGCTCGATGCGCAAACGATTCTAACTTGAATCAAAACGGAAAACTCTCTGGAACATTGATTTTGCAATGCCATAACTCGCTTATCACATCGTGATTAACTCACACTCATTTGCCTCGATCTGACGACTCATTGCCTTATTCTACCGCACGAAGGAGGAAGATGAATTTGACACCACTTCTTCCATCGACGTGCGTCCTTCGTCCTTCGTCCCTTCCTTTGAATGACGACCGACATGTGAGAGTGATTCAAGATGCTGCCCGCAGTAGGAGTGCTTCGTAGCCATTCTGAACTCTTACTTGACCTGCGGAGGTGAGTTACCAGGAGAAAGATTGTCGGTACCGTCTGGGTCGTGCGGCGTTGGAGTGCAGAGGGTCGAGGCGGAGTACTGGGGATGGAAAACGAGAGGAGACGGATGCGATGGATTTCGCGAGCCACCGTGGACGAGCTGATACGAATCGCTAGCTGTTCCCAATGTTTGTCACGATTTCTCTACTTATCAGGGCTCAAAACATGCTGAATAGAGAATTTTACAGGTCTAAGAAGCGCTTTCCGCCCTTCTCGCTCTCGAAAACAAACCAGTTCGGCATCTGACCAGCCTTCGACGACACGAATGCTTTTGGTGATCGTGAAGTTGTTGAGTGAAAGGAGAGACTGGAATGAACTGAAGGAGCAAGTTCAGGCGTTGAGTAAGAAGCATGGACAACTTAGGGAGAGCACGAAGAAGATGGTTGGAGCGGTGATGGAGGTTTGGGAGGCGGGAAAGGCAGAGGAGGATGAGACAGAGGGACTGACGGTCTGTCTGAGGGATGTTACGGAAGGAATAGGGGAGGGGTGGCAGAAGCGTAACGGATCATCCAAGAAATCGCAATTGAGACTTTCGGCGCCGTTGGCAGGAGAGAGAAGACGGCCTTCATCTTGGGGCAGATTAGATTCTTGAAGCTCTGTTGCTAACAGGCTTCTTCGAAACCGTGACACCCCAAGGCATCTCCATTGACTTCCAATGAGCCATTGCGCAGCCATGACCAGGAGAAGCGACGAGTACTTAGGAGAACTATACAAGTTGATTGGAGAAGAAGGATTGACGCTGGTTGCCTGCATGATAAATATGATCCACTATCCAGGTGTGTCCTCTCTTGCTCAAGTTTAACCAGCCGGTTCCATCCTAAAACTACGTGGGGGGCAGCGCTGAACTTTCTCATTTCACAATCTCTTCCAACATCTCGATACCTTAACACTGCACCCATCCATCATCCACCCGTCTCCCCGTTCCCTTCCTCTTCCACCTCTTTCTCCACAAAGAGCTTCGTTCGAATGGTTCACCCTTACCGAGAAGATTGTCCGTGCACTGGCCATGTTGTTCTCCACCTCACCTTTGTCGTTCTTGAATCTCGATTCGACTTTGATAGACTCTGAAGCTTAGCCGCTAGGTCAGATGGAAACAGCACAGGGAGCAGGATGATTGTTGGAGTATTGTGATAAGTCAGTATCCCCTCTTTCTAAGCCTTATCTCACAATGAGCATGACCTCTTCGAATTCTAGCCGGATAACCTCACGCAGCGGCGGACTGGGGGGAAACGGAGCGAGCTTGCTAAGGAGATAAGACAAGTGAGTGTGGCCACAGTCAAAAGCGCTCAATTGCTGAGGGTTATTCAGTTCCTTGAATTGCATCCTCCCCTCGTCCACCGTCGCTCACTCCCATGCCACATGCACACTAGCCGCCTAGTCTTTTCCATCGTAATCAGTCCTCTCCCACTCCGAGACGCAGTCCATTCAGCCCATGCCGGACAACAAACCTCTTCCTTGATCTTGGATGGAAATTGGCGAGCAGACGGCATATATATACAAAAAGAAGTGATTGTCAATCTCTTTATTGCTTTGACACAATAAAAACAATAAACCCGGTACCCATCTAAGTAGCTCAGTCATCGTCCGACTCCAAGTTTGCGAGCAGGGTCATATGCTCCCAAGCAATCCCATATCTCTGCTGCCCAACAGCCTGCCGTGTGTTCTCCCAATCTTCCTCAAACTGTCCGCTCTCTTCCTCTTCTATATCTTCTTCTTCCTCGGACTCGGAGTTTGCTTCTAACAGCTGCTCATCAATAGGAAAGATAGAAACAAGACCTTTAATTGTCCCAATGTCAGTGAAGCGATTCCTCCGAGGTGTCTCGTCAGAAAAGCAGCAGGAAAGATCGCCTCGCTCAACTTCTCCTCTCAGATCATCTACAACCGTAACGAATGTGAGCTGGAAGCAGTGGTCCTGAAACCGACAAGTGAGGTAGAATTGCACGACGCCAAAGTATCCTTGCAGTTCACTGGTTTCCCTGTCCCGATTAACGAACTGCATGGTATTAGACGAGTCGTGCAAAGGTAACAACCACTCACTGAGATACAAGTTGCACTTCTCGTAAGCTCCTTTCGCTTCCAACCGGACTCAACCCACATTGAGCGAATGGTTTGCTTGTTTCCCGCCAACTTGAGATTTCCCCATCGAACGACCTCTCTCAGTTTGCCAAATGATACTTGGGTCTCCTCAGAAGATGACTGGGTCGTGTCCACTGACATGTTTGAGCAAGTGCTGTCTTCGGAATCACTACTTGAGACGTCTGAGTTGAGATCCTCGTCGATGAGACCGGCAAAATCTTTACTGTTGTACTGCCAATAAATGAATCGCACCAGATCTTCTCGAACTGACTTGTCCAACGACGGGTTCAGTTCTCTCTTGACAGTCAAAAAACGAGAGTTGTCGACTTTACTCTTCTCAAAGGCAATGCTCGACGCAAGGGCCCTCTTTGGGATTGGACAGAGCCAGTTGACGATATTTACGCGTTCACGGTGAAGCATAAGACGCACTAAATTGGCCGTATACTGAGTGACATTCTGAAGAGATTGAACCATTTGGCCAATCAACCGTTCCATCGGATACTGCCAGTAGACCCAGACAGGGCCCATTTGCAAAATACAATCGTAGACGTGCAAAAGGCGATGAAGAGCCATGCGGCACATCTTGATGCGCTTGATCTTCCGCTGATAATACAGCTGCATAAACTCGTCGTGAAACTCCTCAAAAAGGTGCTTCATTTCGAGCAGCTCCTCATGGGTAATTTGTCTCTGGCAAGCGATTGTCACAGCTTTGACGAATTTCAGCTAGTGATCCAGATATATCGGGGGTAAAAAGTGTGGCAAAAATTGGCGAGACCAGATAAAGCACCATTGTGCCCAATCCTTGTTCTTGTAGGAGGTCCAAGAAGTGTGGATATTGTGAGGTCGTTCGCCAAATGCTGCTGGCCAAAAGCGAGAGGCATTCTCCATTAATATACCTATCCAGGAACTGTCAGATGTATACCTTGTAACAACAGATGGAACGCATACCAATCTTCTCCCAGCTTTCTTCGGGGATAACAAAGTCTTCCGTGCCATTCAAACCCATCTGCTCATCACCACGCCAGATCTTGAACATAAAAGTGTAACGAGTTGAAAAAAAAGGTGCATGGCATCGATTGGAAAGAAATAGGGCCAAATAAAAGTATCGAAACTGGCGAAAGGAGTCTTTCGTGCGATTCCAAACTTGGTGGTAAGCTTTGTTGTCTCCTCTTGAGATTTTGCAAGCAAAAGTTTTGTCATTTCTCGCCCGTAGGTATCGTCTGTACGTAGAGGAGGTGGTGAATCTCTTGAATACTGCTTTCGGCGAATATTTTTCTTCCTTCGCCTCGTTGTCCCAAGGTCAGTGTCATCGGTAGGGTTTTCGAAAGCGTAGTAGTAACCACTCTTTCCGGCATAATAACCAATAACCAATCTATTCTTCTAAGAGCGTTGGGTTTCTTGGCATGAGTCATAAGACGCACTTTTGAGCCCTTGCAGCTCCCACACCATGCACAATGAAATGAAATAAAGTATACCATCGTAACCCATATGCTTGCCCCTTTCTGAACCTGCAAAGAAATTTTATTCTGAAAGGTAACAAAAATACGTTTTGTACTGGACTCGAACTCTTACTATCACTGTGGGGTTCAAGGGGCCATGCCCCTTGCGAGTGGGTTGAGGGGCCTGAGGGACGAAGGCCGCTAATACACTTGTAAGATAGCAAAAGCTACAACCACACCTGCCACGTGGACCCACAGTACAAGCAAATTTTGAGCTTCCCTGCATATCAGCCGCTCCAAGGAGAAGGTATATGTGACAGATGAACCATTCCCTCTCCTTCTTGTCCCAGACCGAACACCTTCGGTCTCAAGCTTCCTCAGTTCTTCCAGTGATTCTTGAAGAAAAGTAAAGATATCCTTAGGGTTGTTAGGTCCAGGAATGATTAAGACAAGAATCATGTTGTGCTTCTTAACTCATTCTTCAGGAGACAAGTTCAAGTTCAGCAATATTACAAGCCAAGCATCAGAGTGCTTGTCGCGAAAGATTTGAGCGCCATTGGATGAAAAGAGCAAGGCAACATCTCGATCATCTCTGAAAAACCGTTCAAGGAGCCTCTTGTAATTTTCTGAATCGATGTAGTCCTCAATGGGCTTGTCTGGATTGGATCGCATTGCTGCAGTAGCCCTTGCACGATACAACATGGCTTCAGCACGAAAGGTAGCACGATACATTGCTTGAATACGAGGAGCAAGAGGGAGCTAAGTGAAGGTCTTGCGGGAAACGTTCTTTCCCTCTGCCAACCTCCGTTCATCGTATCTTGCCTCACCACAATGAGGACAACTCAAAGTATCCTTATACCGCCAAGTATAAGCAATACACGAGTTGATGCAGCAATCCCGCTCGTTCCCATTAAGACCAGTAAGTTTCTTTGCCATGTTCTCACTGCGATATCGAGAGCGCAAATTGTCATAAAGGTTGAAATGTTGTAAGAGATGAAGCAAGTTGTCGAAAGCCACTTGCGTGACTCCGGGGTGCTCCCGAAACCACTGATAGAGGCAAAGATTAAAAAACTCGTCGTCATCCAGCTCAATAGCCGGTGGTGGTGGCAGATCTTCAGCATGTGGAAGGTCATGCTCAAACTCCATATCATTCCACTCGAAAGCTTCACCTTGATGGGTTGAATCAAAGTCATCCATTTCCAGAAAATCATCCTCGTCCAAGCCATCTGAGGGCAAGGCTCCTGTGCTCTCATCATCATCGTCATGATCGCCTCCATCAGAAAATAGAAAATCCTCGTTGACAAAAAAACTTGAAAGGTTCGGAGAAGCAGGTTCAGGCTGAAGTGGTATAAATGAGAAGGATGCAGGAGATGCCGTAGCTTCCCTTGGGAAGGAGGATGATTAGTGGAATCTGGAGCCTCAGGTTCACTTTGCATGCTCTCTTCTTCACTCGCACACGATGAAGCCTCATCTGGTCCATCTAAATTTGGTTTAAGCAAAGTAAATAGGTAAATCTGTTGCATACAAGTTTCATTCGCCTGTGATCTAGACTCGTCGAAGCTAGAATATCGTTCACCTCTGCTGGGAGTTGACAACTAGCTTCTTTGCGACACAGTTGGCTCAAGAGATACCTGAGCTAGGTCTGTTCGCTGGAAGTTGAACCATTCTGCCTCTTTTCCACGCTGCTGGTAGCTTTTGAAACAACGACCATAAGTTGATTTATCGATGAAAGGGGAAGCATGATGCTTAGGACAACCACAACGCTTCTTGCCTGCAGGAATGTGTATGCTCAACATTGCCTGGTAAAAGTGCGAGGTGCAATACCTGATCGAGGAAAAATCAGGCTCAGGCTTTTTTACGGCGCTGATTTACTCAAGCGACGCCACAACTGGAATTTTCTCGTACATCCACCTCAGTTTGCACTTACTTCAACGACGAAAATGGATTTTACCAGCTTCCACCCCGGTACTCCTAGCACCCCTCAACAGTTTGCTACTCCCCAACAGTTTGCTACACCTTATCTTTCAACTCAAGCCATTGCCAACCTTTCGCATGAACAGCTCATGTTCAATCCCCTTTATGTTCAATACTGGAAAGATACGACAAGCTTCCAAGTTATCGTTTCAGGAAACGAGACCATCATCGAGCTCCTCAAAGACAAGGTCAAGATTCTTGAAGAAAAAATCGGTACCATGCAGCCTGCAACAAACTTCACAAATCCATTCGCACATTCAGCCTCCCTTCCGGCTCCCATTTCTCTCACCTCTGTCAGTGTTCCACCCGCATACGAGAAGGAGAAGTTCCCCAACATTCGGTACTGGACGAAAGCGGCCATCGACGTAGGGATTCAAGGGAAGACTTCGATTCGGAAGCAACTCCAAATGGCGAATGGTGACTATATCCACAAGTCACCGGTTATGAAGATTGTGAAGGATTTAGTCGACGAGACCATCTTGGAGATGAGGAAGACGGTAAATGGGCAGAATGTGCGCTGGACCAAGTTCTCGCAGGAAACACAAGCCTGGGCGATACGAAGATTGATGGCCGGACATGAGGCCTTCCGACTCTGCGAGGGAGAGGAGAAAGCTAGGAGGTACCTTATAAGTGTTCTTGAGAATGCGGTCGCGAACCATACCGATGCAAAGGTGGCAGCTAGAGAGCAAAAGAGGAAAGAAAAAGTCTGTCTTTTACTTTGAAACATTATTTCGCAGTTAACAGTCCAGCAGAGCGTAACAACGGATGACGACAAAGAGGATGTCGATGGCACCATTGTTGGTCCCATTGTTGGTTCGTTTGGATGCTTCACAACATGCCTACTTTATTGATGGAACGCATAGTAGCTCCTCAAGTAATCAGGCTTAAGATCCCGAAGGATCCAATGACTTCCAATCCTGCACCGGTGATGGTGAGCAGTTCTGGTGAAGGGTATGTGGATAAGATTGTAATGTGAGATCACACAGCTGATTTTGTGAGCCAGAGACGTCACGAATCATGACCAAGGTCAACACATCCTAACTGGGCTACAAAACGACCCGGCAGGACAGAGTCAGCCGTCAACGAAGACTATGCAAGCCCTTGTAGATGCGGTCATTGATGCAGGAAATGAAGAAACCACCTCAGCCACAACTCTGCCCACCATCAGCACCAGCAATGGCACTTCCAACGAGGGTATCGCAGGCTCAAGCAATGCCATCAACGATGTGATCAGCACTCCCAGCACGGGCACCACATGCGCTACGGTTGGTTCTGGGGATATAGGAGTCGCAGGCAGGACTAGAAAAAGAAGAGCTAGAGAAGAAGAGGCGCAGGTAGCCGAAATAAGCAGTAGCAAGAAGAAGAAGAAAACCAGAAAGAAAGCGAAAGCCTAAGCCGTCAAGGGTAGAAGCGAAATGAAATGCTCCAAGTATAGTAAGTAGTTCTTCATTTCATTGCATGCTCTAACCAAGATTGACAGAACAACCAAATATCTTTATCCATAAGTACATATTATATCTTAGCAGCCGAAACAAAAGAATGTTGAAATGAATGGCTTATATCCCAAGTTTCTGGTGTGCGCGAACTAGCTGTATTGAGAAAACTCGGAATGGATTGAAGTCGAAGGTCCACTACTCATTGAAACACTTTACCGCTCATAAACCAGCCAAAGTACCTAGCACTTTGGAAATCTTTACAGATTCTAACTTTTGCCAACTAGACTAAGAGACGGAAGGGTGAGAGGTGTCGGTAAGAGAAGTTGCGGAGGGACAGGAACCCAGGGAGTTGACAAGTCGGTTTCGGTCGAACAGGAGGGGCGGATGAAGAGAGGATGGAGAGAATCATGCCAAAAAGATCGGACACTGCTTAAAAGGAGAATGAATTAGAAGGAGAAAGCACACAACGGTGGTAGAAGCGAGAGGAGATACCTGTCATGTGGGATGTGGGACAAACTCTAGCTAGAATCCATGCTGTGCGGAGTATGATTGAAAGTCTGTTTGAAGCGATTAGTCCTGAACGAGTGCGAGTGAGAACAGACATGGATGTTCATAAACTCATCGCAAATCGATAATTGCATCCCGTTGTTTCGAAATCTCAACGTACGAGACTCCTGCTGATGCTCGCTAGAGGTTGATATCGGGAATGGCCAATGGAAGGGAGAGCAAGTGGGCCATGGCAAAGCGGAGTCGGGACTACAAAACGAACGAGTTATATTAACACCTGAGCAAAAGAAAGAACTTAGCTTACCGTTGAGGTTTATCTCTGTGATCCATCTCTCGGCACCAGGCGGCCGTCGACATGTCGTAGCCCTCAACAAGTTCCGAGATGAGAGAGAACTTGCCCAATAGACCAGTACTTTGCCATCCACATCCACACCCACGCCTCGGAAGATTCTGCTCCTGCGGAAAGGGAGCGCGGGAGAGGTGGAGAGGCATTGTTGTGAAGCCACGAAAGACGGGCAGTGGCAAGATGATAGATGGCGAGGGGAAAGTCAAAGTCATGGCGGAGACGATTGAGAGCATGAGAGCTACCGAACACAAGAAATCCTCAGCAGAGAGAAAAAAACCGGAGGAAGACCATACCAGATAAAGACCCCAATCCTGTACACCTCCAGATACTGTACCAAAGCAGAAGGATATTCTCTGTCTTTTACAAAACTGTTGCAATAGCTCTCAGTCCACAGACATGAGGATCTTCTTCTGCTTAGGCACAGTGCTGGAGGACGGAGTCATCGTTATGGGCTGAAGTTAATTCGAGAGCGCCGTCCATCGTCAAAAAGGGCTGCTCGTCGTGGTAGGCTGTGGTAGGTATAGGCATAGGCAGATGAGGAAGATACCTGTGCCCCTCTCCTGCACAGCGACAGCGCTGCAATCAGACAAAGTGAGAATCGAACTTCCTTGCGCTGAGAAGTCTCCAAAGTGCAAACTTTGCATCTGTAAACGCCTGTCGCAGATGCCCAGGCCACAATGCAGAAGCTACCCTTTTTCGACTTCTCTGTCAAGTCAACAAGAAACACACCGGAGAATCACCTCACCACCCTTCCACCTCAGATCATCAATCTTCCGCCCTTCTTTCGAATAGTTTGACTCAGGTACTCGAGGGCGCTGAGGCTACGCTGGAGCTGGAGCTGTTGTTGAGTTGAGGACTTTGCGTCCGTCGTCTGCTGAGCAACTCGAGGAATGTTTGGCCACATTTGTCTCAGACAGTGCTGAAACTTAGAAAGTTTTCAAAATCAACGAACTCGACTCCTCCTCGACTCCCTCAAACGGCATTATTCCCGTGTCATCCTCCTCCTAAATCGATATCGACATCCCCCCATCTCGTTTCCACCCCATCGCAGGTTTTTGACGCGAAAAACGCTTTTTTTTCTCGCTTCAGCACTTTTTTTTGGGAACCCCGCCTCGACGAACATTCGATGCAATTTCACATCAGGTCTCCTTTATGACAAATGAATGTGGATTCTTAGATGGTTCTTATGTCTCCAGCTAAGTAGCGACACGTCGGTTGATGGGAAGGTCTCGGAGTGAAGGAATTCGAAGGAATGTAGTGAACGCAGATAACAAGAATTCACAGAGGCTTCTTCGCATTTGATGTATCCTCCAGAATGGAAGGATGGTATTCGGAAGTTCCTTCATAGCCTAATTCAAAAGAGGGCTTAAGTATTTGGAACTCGCAACGCAAACAGAAAAATTGTTTCCTACCACAATCTTGCCATACCCAATATTGTAGAATCGTTTTGTGTTTACATGGGTTCAGTCGAGTTGTGTGAGATCTAATGGGATGGAGGCCTATCAACGTGGAAAAGCAGGTGTGCCGCCTCTTCCGTCTTTCTGTTCAACCTCAGATCTGTTGGGGTCAATTTCTCGTTCCTTCTTCGAAGATAATTCCTCTTTTCATGTAGCAAAGATGCTTCATGCCTTATGTCATTCCACAGAACCTTACAATTAGTTGCCCCAATATACACAAACTCAGAACACAGGAGGAAAGAACTCGCGGAGGAAGCAAAATCTAAAAAGCACGAACTGCCAAACACGGGTTATCGCAGTACACACTGGGAGTAATAGGGGTCTGCAATTCCTTTCATGAACACAACCCAGGAGCAATTGAGAAGTAATAGTGAATATGGCTGACGTTCACGCTGGGCTCCGAGTCTGCCTCCTAAGAACAACTCGAATTAGTTCATTCAATCGACGAAATTACGGATGAGTTGGAGGTGATCGAAGGATCGAATCGGTTGCATTATGGAACATTTGCAGAGGGTGCAAGGAAATGCAGGGATGGAAATAATAGCTCCGGATCTTTTGTCTAGTGTTCCCCAATCACGTATAAACGAATGTGAGTAAACTAAAGATATTTGATTGGGGAAAACAGGAAGCAAAACCAAGAGCCATGTTTACTATCATAAGTCCGGGCTGGCGGTGAAGTGCACATGTTTGGCACGGCATCTGGAACGAAACGATCAAGATTGGTGTTGGCACATCTCTCCTCTCCATTGTATCATTGATCTCCAACAGATGGTTGATACCAAAACTCTAGGGCTTACTGAGTGGAAGACTCCGCTCCCTCTTCTACGGCATCAGGATCAAGAAGTGACGCGTTTTCTTTCAATTTCTATACGTTTTTGCCTTGCTTCAAACGTTTGACATACGCTGATAACACTTCTTATTCCTTAGATTCCTTCAAACACTCATTTTGTACTTTCGGCCCATCTCGGTTCGCCTTCTCACAGACAACTTCCAACTCGTTTGTCTTACGTTTATGCAAGGAACCCTCATCCCAATCGAGCCGATAATACGTCAAGAGAGTAGTGGAGCAGCAGACCGGGTATTGGTGATGAGCAGTTGAAGGTTAGTACCTTCATTCTTGTGTCATGTCAGTACCTTCGTCGTCTTCTTCCTCTAACTCGGGTGTAGGCTTCATTTGTAGCAATCGAGATGTTCAAGCGAGTTTTGTACAAGGACTTGGAGGACGCAAAGCGCAAGAGGAAGCTCCGACGGCGATGCGCAAGAAACTGTACCAAGGTTTGTCCTCTTCATTTTCATTGTGGTTTAATGTTGTCTTCTTCTAATTACTCGTTACTCGGGCATGCAGATCGTTATTGTGCCTTGGAAAGGAGTCGGAGTGGAAGCAGGATAGAGGCAGCAGAAGGCGGACGAGGGGGCGCGCGAACGGCGGAAAGGCGAAGGCGAAGGCGTCGTATTAGCAGATTGCTAAAGCAGGCTCCGTTCGTGCTCTCTTGCTTGTCTTCCTTCGACTTACTTGCTTTGTTTGTGGCTAGGCTCATAGCCTGTGTCTAGAGGGAACCAGGGATTCACACAACATCGGGTTGCAATTATCATTTCTCTTTTTATAACAATATTTCTGCGAGAATATGTGAGCAAGAGCGGCGATTTTGAGAATACCGTGCCCGGTAATCAAATAAGGAGTCCCTGTGAGAATATCGAACAGAAACTGGGTGAGATGGTAAAATAATTGGTTATTTACCTGTTGAAGTCCAGTCTGAACACAAGTAAATAACCAGTCTGGAGCACTGGAAACCGAGGTGCGGTCCTTTCATCCCCGCTCCACTCTCTCTGGTAATTTACCAGTCCTCCCTTTTGAATTACCTGGATTGCCACCTGGTATTCTTGCAACTTCACCGGAGTGGACTCTGGTAAAAAAACCAGACCTGGTAATCCTTCAAAAAACTGGCCTGGACTTTCCACAGGGATTTGCCTCGATCTGACGACTCATTGCCTTATTCTACCGCATGAAGGAGGAAGATGAATTTGACACCACTTCTTCCCTTCCTTTGAATGACGACCGACATGTGAGAGTGATTCAAGATGCTGCCCGCAGTAGGAGTGCTTCGTAGCCATTCTGAACTCTTCCTTGACCTGCGGAGGTGAGTTACGAGGAGAAAGATTGTCGGTACCGTCGTGCGGCTTGGAGTGCAGAGGGTCGAGGCGGAGTACTGGGGATGGAAAACGAGAGGAGACGGATGCGATGGGGCATGCCAAGACGAAGGGAGGATGGACGGCGGAAGACGGGATCGGTAAGTAACACACCTGAAACAGCATTCTTTATTCCCGGACAGCGGAACTTGAAGCAACAGTAGGAGTCTTGCTGTAACCTAGAATCACGCGGAGGGGAGAGTATCCAATGAGCAATGCAGGTGCAATCCAACTTTTTCCTTAAGCTTGCTTCAACTCTGTCCCAACGTCCGTTCCTCATATCCATGGCTTGAATCTCTTTACTCACTGTCATTCATTTCACAGACAGTTAAACGCTAATCGATAATCCTCCGTGCTGAACATTAGTGCGTATCCTGTGCCTCCGAGTTCTCTGCATCGAGCCTTCCATCGCTCAACATTATATCACGGTCAGGTCTCTGCTAGGACGCTTCCATTAGCGGTCTCACGGTTTCCATCTCCCTCCACTGCACCGCGAACTATCGAGATGAATATTGCTCTGTTGAGTGATGATGTAAAGCAGGCACGAATTGATCTCTTTGGCTTGCTCCCAACTGACATAGGTTACGAGATCTAGTTTGATAACTCTCCTCAGAAGTCTGTCGAGCAGCAATTACCTACTTCATGTCACGGCCCTCAGGAACCAAACTCGACAGTACTGGTCCATACCATCACCCCAGGAGACTACCGTTACAGCCGTTCGATCCACCTCTCCATTCTTCCCTCTTTCCTCTCTCGCCTACCTCCGTCAATTAAAGCGCTCCGGATTTCTTTCGTCTTCTGTCACTCATTCGCGAATTGGGTAGCTGCATACGTATCCTCGAAATTAACATATTTATCACTGGAATCTTTCGAGAATGCAGTCGAGAACGATGACGGGACTAATTTTTGCCTCACCATCAACTGGGAACACGTCACGGTAACAATTCTGGGGGTCGGATGGCACACGTCGACTGTCGAAAATGATGTTCAAGCAGACGAGGCTTCAGAAGTCGGATCACAAGTTTCTTATGATGAGTCAGTCGGAGGTACCAAACCTCCATCTTCTCTTGACGACTCATGTACACGCACCTTTCCTCTGCTTCCAGACAATGCCATCTTCACTCCCATGGCCATATTCTCTGAAGACGAGGGGCACTTTGTACCTGTCTATGACCATAAATCGCTAGCGCTCACATCCTTCCATGCAGACGCGTCGATCATCATCCAACTCTCGCTCCCCCAACCTCCAGAGGCTATCACATGGTCCATCTCAAGTTTGCCTGTCGAGATCCTCTCTGCCGTATTCAGTTTCGTCGAAGGCACTTCCGTCCTCACCGCAGTCTGCCGCCTGTGGAGGGTCATTTCAGTGCCTTACTGGAGTGCGAATGTTTCTGCGGCTAAGCTGCATAATCGCTTGAAACTCAATCCTAGTGCCGGACGTCTATGGAGAACACTAATTATTAGAGAAAGCATCAGCATTGCGATGCTGAAGGAGGTCATTGCGAGCTCACCGAATGTTACAAAAGTGGAAGTGAAGGCATTTTGGAATGAAGAGGACGCGAAAGTTGTGTTGAATGCGATGGCAGGCTTGAAACGGGTGGATGGGGTAATCTTTGGAAAGGGTTCGAGAAGGTGGAGAACGGAGGAGGTCGAGAACTTTGTGCAGAGGACTGGTGACAGGATCACATTACTCCAGGCTTACAATGTGGAAGACTCGGCTCCTTCGGCATCAGCAGGTCTTTCATTACCTCCTGCTCTAGAATATCTAGACCTTCAATTGTACCCGGCTCTCCCACCATTCTCCCTCCCAAACACTCTCAAAACCCTGATTCTCTCCAAAATCTGCCCACTCCCTCCATCGTTCTCAGACCACCCTTTGCCACCTCTTCTGGAAGTGCTCGCAATCGAGCTTGTCCCCTTCTCTTCTGGTCGAAAAACCTCCATCTTACCCAATCCACTCGACCTATCACACCTCACCTATCTCGTCCAGCTCATCCTCGACGGCGGTGAAGAAACTTCAAACCTCATTTCCCGCAACTTCTTCAGTACTCTTAAAAATGCAAGGGCGATAAGCGATATTACACTCCGGTACTGTGTGGTGGACTCGTTCAGTTTCCCAGACTTCATCCATTGGTTCTTTGGGGATTGGCAGGTGAGGGGAGCCAAGAAGGAGGATCAGGTTGATGGCAACAGGATGGGGAAGATTCTTGTTGTTTGTTTATTCTTTGGGGAGTGGCACCCGGAAGAGGTTGCGATTTCGAGAAGGATGATAGGAGAGTACACTCGAAGCAAGTCGTCAGGAGTTTGGGAGTCTGGGGACTGAGAGAACTTGGGTACGGCATGGTTAGGGATGGGACATGCTGAGGGGAGAATGGTGAAACATCACAGACGAGTACTGGGAGAAGCGAGAGGAGGTAGAAGTTCAGGAGAATGGAGAATGGAGAATGGAGAGACGCACGAGCGAGCGAGGGAGTGGTTGACGGAAATGAAAAGGGAAGAGAGGAGCAGAGGAGAAGGATCCTAGTGTGAGGTTCGGACGTCATGCTTGAGCTTGGATATCAACCCTCTCTCTGACTTGACTTCTGCTTCCATTCAGGACAATGGGAGACCACACAGAGAGCAGAGTCTCGGGGATTTTGAAGCCGTAGCCAGGCCAGGCTGGGAGGGTTCCACTAGGGAGTGACCGGAAGCTCAGACTGCAGACTCGAACTTCTCCGCTTCCTCCCAACCGTGAAGATTTCTTGGTGCATCAACTCAATCTACTTGCCTTTGCAGTGCAGTATCAATGGAGATTTCCGGTATGGAAGCATTCTTTCCTAGCCAACCAACTTATGTTCCAAGTCAGCCTCCATCGCTTGAATCGTTTCATTCATCGACAGAGGTTCTTTAACATCTCCTCCAACTTCCTACGCACGCCAGAGTCAGAGAAGGTATTTTCCAAAGTACTTCCACCGCCCACCAAAGGAACAATCCGACTAACGTCGCCATTCCGTCACAGAAGGTTCGTTTCGTGCGATCTGGTTAAAGTGGTCTAAATTTCGTCGGCTGGCCAAGCAGCATTCCTGATATTGAACAAGGGTACAGATGGATCGCTTTCTGAGAAAAAACTGCCGTCTGTGTAATCCTCGGTTAGATACAAAGATAAGGACCAAAGAGATAGATTAAATCTTGCCTGCCTTGCATGCTCACTGGCGTAGGACGACTCAGCTTATGAAGTACTGAAGGCCGTTCGTGAACATGGATTGATAGAACAGGCCCATGTGTCAGAGGGGACAGAGGTAGGTCACTTGACACTGTACTTCAAAGTTTTAGATTTGATGAGATGGTTGTTGGGCTTCAGTGACCATGAGATGGACGACGATTGATAAACCGGCCTGCATCAATTACCTCATCTTTGAGTTAGCGAAAGTACAATAATGTCAACAAGTTTGAGGGAAGTATACAAGCAAATTCTACTTTCGCGTCGCAGTTGCAATTACCTTTTGTGCATTTGTATACAATTGTTGAACAGATTCACGAACAGAGACTATAAACAAACAAGTCTTCCAACTTTTGAAGAAATAATCGTGAGAACCACTATCAAAATGTTCAATCGTCGACCTCTTCAATGACCATTTCGTCGTCTCCATCTTCGTCCACATCCATATCCGTCGGAGAATGATTGGGGATAATCACCAGTCGGTTGGCTCTCGTATCGCACGTCACTTTCGCTGTTTCCCCATCGAGGATTGACCCATCAATGAGGAAGCGGGCGAGCGGGTTGAGGAGTTCATTTTGGATCGAACGGTTCAGCGGGCGCGCTGTAAAACAATGTCTATGTTAGATATTGAACGCGAAAGTAAGATATGGAGAACTCACCTCCATACACAGGATTGTAACCATGCGAAGCCAAATAGTCCTTCGCGGCATCATCCACCTCGATTGTCACATTCCTTCCGTTCGATATCAACCTCTTCTGCACTTCTTGCAGCCTCACGTCGACTATCGACCTCACTTCGTTCCTCGACAGCTTGTTGAAGATGATGATGGAATCCAGACGATTGATGAACTCTGGCGCAAAGTGAGCCCGTATGGCTCCATTCACCAGTTCCTTGACATGCCGGGGAACGGCTTCCCCATTCACTTCGTAATCATTCAGGAATTGAGCGCCGAGATTGGAGGTCATGCAGATGACTGTGTTTCTAAAGTTGACGACCTGTCCGTAAACCCATACCAGTAAGCATATGTAACAACTAAATTGAAGAATTGGTAAGAAGGAATACGTACCCTTCCCTGTCCATCCGTCAATCTGCCATCATCCAGGATCTGCAAAAAGATTGTGGTAAACTCCCTGCTAGCCTTCTCGACCTCATCGACGAGCACGATCGAATAAGGCTTCCTCCTGATCCACTCCGTCAACTGTCCGCCCTCCTCATGTCCGACATATCCGGGCGGACTACCAATCAGCCTCGAGATGGCATGCTTCTCTGAATATTCGCTCGCGTCGATCCGACAGATGGCGTCCTCGGAGTCAAACAGGAACTGAGCAAGCTTCTTCGTCAACAGTGTCTTACCAGTACCAGAGGGACCGCAGAAGAGGAACGAGGCGATAGGTCGGTTGTTGTTCGCAAGACCAGACCTGCTCAACCTGATGGCATTCGAAACCGCCTACCCAACCCAACATGCAAGTAAGTGTCATATCTCATAAGAAAGAAGCAATATGGTATACCTTAATAGCCTCCGGTTGTCCGATAACCGCCTTCCCCAGCTCCTTCTCCATCCTCAACAGCTTCTGCTTCTCCGTCGTCCTGAGTCGGCTAACCGGAATGCCCGTCCACTTCGCCACAATATCCGCAATCGCATCCGGTGTTACAGTATCTCCCGCCATCCCACCTCCCCTCTGCGCGTCCTCCGCCCTCTTCGCCTTCTCCAGCGACTCCATCTTCGCAGACACGTCAGGGATAGCATAATGTCTGAGGTCAGCTGCCTTCGCGAGGTCGTACCGTCTCTCGGCATCGTCAGCCTTCGCTCGCAACTCGTCCAACCGCTGTCGAAGTCGCTGGATCTCGTCCCCACGACTCTTTTCCGCTGCATAAGCGCTCTTCAGTGGTGTGAGTTCGTCGTCGATCTATCGCAATCAACACATAATTAACGTCGCTATCCAATAACAATAGAGGTGTAACGCACCTTGGCGATGGAGGCATTGACCTCGTCGATTCGTTTCTTGATCTCCTCATCCTTCTTATTAAGTTTCAAATCCTTTTCGAGTGCGTGATGTTCGACCTCCAGCTGAATCTTTGCCCTCTCCAACTTATCTATCGCCTCTGGCTGACTGTCCCTCGTGACTCTGACGGCAGCAGCAGCTTCATCAATCAACTGTGATCAGGTATCAGCACGCAGCCAACATATCAGCGAAAAAGAGAGTGACTGACATCGATAGCGCTATCCGGGAGCTTTCGACTCGTCAAATACCGATGTGCAAGTTGAGCAGCCGTGGTGATAGCCGCATCCTGTATATTGACGCCATGATGCACTTCGTATTTCTCCCTGATGCCCCTCAAGATAGAGATTGTCTCAGGGACCGTCGGTTCGTTTACTAGCACCTGTTGGAATCGACGTTCGAACGCTGCGTCCTTTTCGATGTATTTTCGGTACTCTGCGAGCGTCGTCGCGCCGATCATTCTCAACTGAC
Source organism: Atractiella rhizophila (assembly GCA_021432655.1). Classification (NCBI taxonomy): domain Eukaryota; kingdom Fungi; phylum Basidiomycota; class Atractiellomycetes; order Atractiellales; family Hoehnelomycetaceae; genus Atractiella; species Atractiella rhizophila. The sequence goes on from MU271271.1 coordinate 21,541, forward strand.
CTCTCGCGAGCTGTAAATATCACATATGAATCAATACCCCTGCAATGAAGGAGAGAGAAGGGCGACATGACATACCATGGGCTTGAGAAGGTTGGCAGCATCCATCCCTCCTCCGCTATCCTTGCCGGCCATGATGAGGTGCAACTCATCTACGAAGAGTATGATTGACGTCTCGCTCTTCTCGATCTCCTGCAAGACGCTCTTCACTCGCTCTTCATATTGTCCTTTGTACGATGCGCCAGCCATGAGAGCTCCCATGTCGAGGGAGAAAATCTTGCCAAGCAGGTTCGCTGGTACATCTGTTCACATCGGACCCAACAGTTGTCAGTTTCGTAAAAGAGTCGACAGTAAGGCGAAACGAACCTCGATTAATGACTCTCTGTGCGAGACCCTCGACCACAGCAGTCTTCCCCACTCCGGGCTCACCAATGAGAACCGGATTATTCTTCGTCCTCCTACTCAAAATCCTTATCACCCTCCGAATTTCATTATCCCTCCCAATGACCGGATCCAACTTTCCCTCCGCGGCAAGGGAGGTCAAATCAATAGCATACTTATTGAGCGCGTCAAAACCTTCCTCCGCCGTCTTAGTCTCCACCTTCCTCCCACCCCTCAACGCCTTCGTCGCCTTCTCCACCGCCTCCTTGCTCCCTCCTGCCTCCTGTAACGCTGAAAGGAAAGAATGATCGGACAACAGTCCGAGAACGATGTGATCCTGTGCGATGTACTCGTCCCCTTGCGCTTTTTGAGCCTTTTGTGCGGCTTTTAGGACTGAGATTGTATTTTGAGAGAATGCTGGATCTTCCTCGGGAGGAGGAGAGACGGATGGTAGGCGAACAAGGAGCCGGTTCAGAGAACGGGAGAGGAGAGAACTGTTCGCGCCGGATTTGGAGAGGATCGATGGGAGGACACCCCCCTCCTCGGAAAGGAGAGTGGAGGCGACGTGCACTGGCGCACATGTCGAGTGTGCATGTTCTTTCGCAAGGGAGATAGCGCTCCGAAGACTCTCGTTTGTCTGGATACTTGTTAGTCGCTATATTGGCAGTAAAAAGAGAATAGACAATACCTTTTCTGTGAATTGGAAGTTGGACATCGATATGATCTACTGCTGAATGTTATGCTGATGAGTGATGTCAGTGGTATGCTGAGTGTTCTTACAGTAAATGGGTGGCTGACTGGATGGTGTGAGATGATTGGGTGATAATATAACAAGGTAACAAGGATTCGACAACAATCCAGCTCATTCGAGAGTTGCTTTTCTTTGTGACGTCATATGAGGCAGAAAGTGCCAGAAGGTTCCGGAATTTTCTGAATACTCAAAGTACCATGGGGAGTGGTATGGTGAAGAACCAGGAAGAACTGATGATACGAGTCGATACGAGACGGAATACTTAGAATGGGGCTCAATTAAGCAATGTCGTACGCTTTCCTCTTTCAATCAATCGATGTGGTATAAGGTCATGGTCGCATTGATATCCTTTCGCACGCTTGTATAAAGTGAAGGCCCTAGGTGGTCCGCTGGGTTGAGGTGGTCCCCCTACTGGTCCACCTCATTGTGATTCCTTTCAGACCGCTCAAAAAGCGAGTGTCACAGATAACTGCACATCAGAGAGCTTTGCTTGCCAACTAATAAGGTACTTACAGAAAGCTTGGGGAGAGATCGACCTTTACATGTATGCCGCATAAAGCCCAGTTCTTAGTCCGTCTCTGGGACGTATAAAGCCCCATCACCACCGGTCACCTGCAAAAGTTCGTCCATCGTGCATCTTGACGTGAGAAAGCTAACGGCTCCACTCCCTTTTCTTCTTTCAAACATTCATACCATCTGTGAAAGTAAAGGATCGTGACAATATTCTACCACTGTAAGAGAATGTCTCTCTACAAACTGTAAAGGCTGCGCTTTTCCAAATTGAGCGATCGCTTTGCGCTTCCTCAGGGGCTGACACACTTCATGGCGCAACTTGTCCTGCAGGAACAGACATGGAGCAAGTGGAGCAAATGGAAGTAGCGGCGTCGTCAGGAATTTCTCACTGACAATACTGGAAGTAGAAGCAGACTGGCGTAAAGCCGTGAGAACGATGTAGATCACCCCGGGAAACTGGTGGGGATAAATGCCTGTGAACAACTCCCTCCCAGCCACGGAGACTTCTGGTGGCGCGAATCCAGAGAGATGGCCAGCTTGATTGGTCTTCTATTCCGCTGTGAACCTGACTCTAAACAACAATTACATTCCATCCAAGTTTCTTCTAGCAGGAGAGCGGCTATTTACCGCGACTCTAATTTCTTCAAAAATGTCTCCGTTGACAAATTTATGGGTGTAATGGATACATGTTTTGAGACGGACATCGACCAGTTTGACCGTTCGGCACCATTCGACGCCGCAAAACTCAATCTTCAGCCTCTTGATCACATTCCCGATGCCGAATCGATAGTCCACAGTATGTTCCTCTTCGAAAAATGGGAGGATCGCCCTTTTTGTACTCTTCCCGACGAGCTTGTACACCTTTGCCTCAGCTTGACGATCACCTACGAAGAATCTCGTCTCGGTCATCGTACGCTTTCCGGCTTTGTTCGCCTTCAAGGCATTCGACAAACATGCAGAAGGTTCTCAAGAATCGGTTTGGATATCCAATGCTCAATCCTTGGATCGGACATTACCGACTGGACGCTTGGTCCTTCAGGCTGTCGACTGATAATACAATGGAATCAGGCAGAAGTGAAACGATTCGACATTGCTATGTTCTTTCAAAGGCTAGCCTCACCATCCCTTCCGAAGAACAGACCTGTTTAATGACCCTCTCTACTCTAAACAGGTATCCTCGCATGGTGACCGCCCATTTGCAAAAATTATGCGTTGACGAACAGAACATTCGCCCCGGCAGTTGGTCAACTATCATCGACGTCCTTTCACATGCCACCAGGCTCAATTTCCTCAGGATCGAGGCCGATCCCCCCAGAATCCCAAAGAGGAAACGAAAACTTTTGGACGCTATTGGAGCCTTGTCGCGGCTCAGACGCCTCAATATTTTTGCTCCTATCGCCTCTAGCCCTCGACTGCGCCCAAGATGGTGCCTTGAAGACCTCCTCTATCTCATAAAAAGGGCGCAGGCAGGATGGAATCCGGATATTCTGGCTCTTGACGGATGGGATTTCGAGGAGCAAATACCCTTAGATATCTCCGGTCAACAAAGCCACAACATTGGGAAGCTCGTCCTTCATTCATGCCGAGGAGCGAGGGTGTCCACCTTGAACCAGTTACTCGAGAGCATATTCTCTCAGGACGGAACCGGCTTCGGTTTCTCAACTTTCAACGAAGGTACTGAGTACGACTCCATCATTTCAAGCGTCATCCGAAAACGATCACAGTCCCTACAATTCCTTTCTGTCGAAGTTCGTCCAATGTACAGGTTACAAAAAGAACCGCAGATGTACCGCTTTTCAAATCACTTGGACGACGCAGTAACTGCCTGTAATTCGCTCTCCGTCCTCGGACTTGACGGTGGTCACGAATGGTCTGGTCTGCTCAGTCCCAACTTTCTCGATACTCTAGACTGTCCAAATCTCGTACAATTAGCTCTGATGGGCTGTTACATCGATCTCTCTTCCCTCTTCTCGTTTCTTTCCAAACAAACGCGTAGAGGTAACCAAAAGCTTGTCATCGAATTTCACGCATTTTTCGGCGACTATCACGATCTCTTCCTGACAATGCACCGTAACGTTTGCCAGATTGTTGGAATGGAAGAGAATGCGCCGGAAAGCCAGTTTTGCCTCAATCCCATTTGCGTTGGTGAAGAGCTTGCTTTGGAATCGCAGTACTTTGATGTGTACCTTCTTGAGGGTGACTTGCCCGTTCGTAGAACTCCGTTTTACTCTGATAAATAATGTTTCCTAGTCCTAAAGTTCCTCAACATGCCCATTGAAGCAAATGTAATCATGCTGCGAATAGAGTACGCATTATTTGATAACTGGTTTGTGGCGCACTGTTGAGTTTTTTTGAACTCGAATAACAACGATATATTCGAATAGGCCAAACATGAAGGTTTACTTCACGCTGGGTCAAGTAGTAGGATTCTCTGTAGCCCGCAAATGTTTATCGACTTTGCGGTATGTGGACTCCGGCGATTTGGGAACAAATGCTGGGATGTACTCTGCTCAAATGAATCCATGTACATACTCTATACAACTATTCCATCCAAGCCTCGAGCGAGTTCTCGTCCTTCCAGTCGGCAGCCTCATACTTCAATAGCTTCTTTGGTGGCCAACTAATCCTGTCGATGCTCACAGGTACTTCTTCCACCTCCACCGCCTCGTCTTCCAAGTCCCATTCACGCTGTGGCCGCAGGCTGAGCTGTACTGGTGCAAAAGTTGTAGTCATTTAAACAAAGCTACAGAGCAACGTGCATCGAGACGCATATTGGTCAACCAATAATCAATATAAATCAAATCGTTGCGTATCTGTCGGTATAATTAGTAGGTGGACTTTGAGCAAATGAAATATCAAAGAACGAATGATCTCTTCACCCCCCATTTCTCACTTTCCGTCCCTCCTGCCATGGCCTGCCACGACTCACACCCATTCACATCATCCACCTCACCCATCGATGGCCATACTGTACCAGTAGTGGGAGCTGGATGTGAAGGAACTGGGTCTGACCCTCCCTCCTCTCTAAATGTACCGCCAGAAACGCGAGAATCTATAGTGCAGGCCCATAATGCATAATATGCTCAATTGAGAGGGTGTGGAGCGGATACTGCCGCTTGAAAGGCGAAATTGTCTATAACTGAAATTATTGTAACGTTGTATTTTACATGATGCAATAAATACAAGCAATATTGTTGGACTCTACTTGTGCACGTGCGTTGGGAAACAACTCAAAAAGTCCGTTTGTACGATAGCGATTTCCAAGGCAGAACGCTTCAGAAGGATCATTTTAGTGGACGTTACATCTCGTTCAGCTGTTCGAGACAAAGCCAACCTACAGCTCCCCGTTAAATCTCTTCTTTCCCCGCTCCAAAGCGTGCACCATCTTTCTAACGATGTTCTTAACAACTTCTTTTTTATTGCATCCATCGGGAAAGAGGGTGGCCCAATTCCTGCGCCGCTCAACATCTGCCATGGGAAGTTGAAGCGGCTGGGTGAGTTCCCAAAGTAGCTGTACGACATGCTCTCGGTCCCAAGCCTCATCATTGACTAGACGTTGCTTCAATCGGTCGGTAAAAACATCCACGTCGTCTGACTCCAAATTGTCGAGAAGACGCAATTTCGCGTTCAAGGCATTCGTTTCGTCCGACCACCGCTGAAGTGGATAAGGAATGTCTTGGCGAATGGATTTGTTTCCCTGAATTGTCGAGGATAGATCCCCCGCCGTTGCCCTCTGTTTCTTGGATCTCGGTTCCTTGGTCCCAGGTTCTTCGGAGCTACTGAAGTTTCTTCCCGACCCTTCTCCTGTCGACGTCTCGTGCTTGTGGCTGCAATCTCGCTTCAGGAGTGGTCCCAGCTGCCTTTTAGTTTCCGGATAGTAGTTGCAGAAAAAGTAGGTAGGTAACGCAGTAGATCACGGACTCGATGTCGTCCATAACCGACTGCTCGTACTTATATTCGTTCGTCAAAGCGTTCAGTACGCACCGAGACAGGAACACAAAGGTTCCCTTCATGAAGTCAACTCAACAAACATATGGAGAGCAGGGCGAGCTACACTACTCACTGAAAGTGGATGTGGCTTTGAACGAAATTTGTCCTTGATCTTCTCATGTTGTATCGAGAAGTCAAATCATTCAACCATCCGACAACTGGAGTATTCCCAGTATCCGCACCCGTCTGGAACTCGCGGATGAAGATGTTCGCATAGGAAACATCTCGATGGACAAAGTCGTGATCGTTCAGCTTGGCCAATTCTGTCAACACATTAAGGCGAGAGCCGCAAAACAAAGAGAGAGCACGCACGCGTTAAGACACCTTTGAATGCGTCGAGGACATCGTCCAGATGTTTCGCTGAAGAAAGAGGGAGGCCGGCCGTAGAATGGTAGATGAGAATGGGAATTCGATCTGTCTCCATGACCTCTGAAACATCGCTGCCCTTCCAGAGAGCATTCTTGGACAGGAGGTTTCTAGTTGAAAGATTAGGCTAAGAAAGAATGAGACGAGGAGCGTGTCGTAACCATTCCAAATCCATCGCATCCGCTGGCAATCCATCGAGCTTTCGTGGCGGTTGGGTCTTCCAAAGGCTCCTCCAATGATCGAAAAGTTTGACGTGCTCCTCCAACCTTTCCAACAGGATATTCGCCAGCCACACATACTTGATGACACCATACTTTCCTCCTTCCAGCTCGCACATCCAAACTTGCGTTCCGCTGCCGGCAATGGAATATGATCGAAATAGGATTTCCTGCACCCAGTTAGGCTTGAACTCGGAGCTGTCGCCAACTACATGCCATCCCTTCAAACGTCCGTTAGGTCCAGTTTAAATTTGTGATTGGGATTTGGGATAAATTGGGAAGGAAGAAGCATTGTGGACGACGGCGTGGCTGCAGACGCGAACGTTGGCTCTACTGAGCGTAGCGGAACGTTGGGCAAATTGGCGTGGGGGGTTGAGCCGAAAAACTGATTCACAGGCTCCTCAATTCGAGACCGACAGTCTAACTCCCAGGTGAAGTGCCACGCTGGGTCGTGATCAAAGATGTTGAGAAATCCGATCTGTTCCTCGCTCGCTTTCGCAAACTTTGCAATGGTTCGCGCGACTTCTTTGAAGTGGTCTTCGAGGCCTTTCGGCTTTCCCCGAAAGTGCCCACCACGCATACAATTACTCCAAGAGTATTGTTTATCTCCATCTTTATCAATCAACAGATTCCAGACAAAACAGCGAGGTCTCGCCCCGAGAGTGTAGGCAGCGTTTCGTGCTAGTTGCGTGTTCCCATCCGAAGCAGCACTCTGAAGTTGGTCTTGGAACTCGAATGACAGCGAAATGTTCGAGTACGCTATCACAGGAGGCTCGATCTCGTGGTGAATCAGAACTCCGCCCATCTTCGCACAATCATCCTTCCAATCTGCTGCCTTATAGGTCATTAGCTCGACTGGCAATTCGATCTCGACATCTATATTTGGATGGAGATCCTCCAACACCACAACGGGTGATTCCGACTTGAATCGTTCACCTAGTTGCAAGTTGCGCTGCAGCAGTTTGAAGTTCGGGGGAATATTCCTTGGCGTTGCCCCTTGTTGATATTCTGGCTTTGGGTTTTGAGACGCGTCCGGAGTGGCGGGTAGTGGCGTGGATCCTCTAGTCTTCTTTGTCCTCCTCTTCGTCATACTCGTTTGTTGACCTGAGAGAATGGGTCCAGGGTCGGGGTTAGGTATTGGTTATGATAGGAGGATCTGGAGAAAGAATGATGGTTAGATTCAGGGAGCAGAGACTCAGAATTTTGAATGTGTACCGTGACTGCCTTGCTCCGGCAAGTGCTAACAAGCGGGTGGAGATGCTTGTTCAGGAGGGGGATTTAAGCACTCATACGCAGGTGCGGTCCACTATTATTGTGGCTTGAGCTGACGTGAATTTCAGAGTGTCGATGTTGACCCGTCGTTCTAGTTTAGTGAGTTGGCACCCATTATCTCGGCTCAGTAAACCTTATACAACCAAGCCCACCAATCACTCCTTCCTTTAATAGTTCGCAAATCGCAACAAGATCCAAAGTCAAGGACCAATCAAAATTTCCAAGACATCTTTCCACGCTTGTGCCGCTCTGTCATCCCTGAATCTCAGCCCAACCATTGTCGCGTCCAACTCCATGTCCAACCCAGTTGGGCGGTTGAGAACCAGGTCTACAAGATCCTTCGACAGTTTGAGCTCGGCCTTTCCAGAATATAAGGCATCAATGGATGAATGGAATATACAGAGGGAGAGGCATGGATGTGACGTACGATGTGTTCTTTTATGTATCCCAGGAGGCACTGTTGGATATCCTCGTATGCTAACGCATAGGGAGTGAAAAGCAGAGAAAACGCCACTCCGCCTCCTAGGCACAGTGGTAGAGATTTGAGCACAAGACGTTTGAGATTATCGCTTCCGTATCCTATTTTAAATTGATTTCGAACATCAGTCTCGCAAATAGCACTGGCATGAATAGACGCACGTTCTGCACAGACGTAAACCTCAAGCGGATTGCAATGTGTCGCTCGATTCTCTCTATCCAGCTCTACCAGTTGGGCTTCGTAGTGGTCATAGGGTCCTGTGAAGTATGGAGTGGCGAAGTGAATGCTTCTGCAGACACACACATATCGTTGGATGGTGATACCACCAGTTGCCTTAAGTGCAACAAAGGGAGGGCGTGCCCGCTGTACAACCAGCGGACAAAGGAATAGAAGGTTCGATATCGCATCCTCTGAACTGAGATCTCCTTTGCCCCATCCACGGTACTCTTCGTTTCCCCCGCTTGTCCCTTTCCTTTCTTCGTTTTCTTTTTCTGTTTAGTGTTCAACGCTTCCATCCACAACATTCATTTAAGCTATTGATGGTAGTAGGGAAGAGGGGCACAGCGTACTTTCAGCAAAGTATGAAGAACGAGCAGTCAAGATGCTGCGCTGTGCATAGAGGTATTCGTAATCGCTTGAGGAGGATGGGGACTGGATTCGGAAAATGATGTCCGCGGTCGCAGAATTGTTAAAAAGCTCGTTCATGAAAATTTTAAAAATGGATTTGGGCATGACCGTAAAGTCCTGCCCAACCTCTGCATATTGAAGACAGTCGGAGCTGGGAAAACTAGCAATACGGTACGCGGGCTCTTCAGACTTATCGTTTGGGCTTGGGGGAAGATTGACAGAACCGAAGGTAGAGAACTTGCAGCTCTCTGGACTTTGCGGTGGCAGATCAGTCAGTGCCGCTGGGGCTGAGAGAAGCGGCTCAGTTGGTAAAGCGGAAGGTGATTGAGCGGTAGGAGAGGGTGGTAAATGAAACATGTTATCGAAGATTGGAGAAATATTGATCAATGAAGTGAATAAATCGATGCGGCCCTCAATGAGCTTTAAGCTTCCAAGGTTTTCAACGAAGCCCTGTTTGGTCGAGTGTTGGTTTTATGACTTTGGGGAGATCTGATTACACCCGTTATTCTGGGAGAACGATTATTTTGGAAGAACGTGGAGAATTGCGAACCTTCTTATGTGCCCAATGCAACGGACGTCACCGACGCGTGGCCGACTTCCTCGAACTTTGCTCGGATCCTGATCTTCCTTCAGCCTATCATCATTTACCTACTTCTATAAAGACCTCTCTAGTGCTCTGGAATACAGTACCTCCCCATTCAGCGGATTTCTTGGAGTATTTGCGCAAGTTGAAACTGTTGGGTTTGATAACTGCTGCTGGATGATTGGAGCGGGTGAGTCTTTCCTGGTCAGAGCTGGGGTCGTGGATCATAAAGCGCCGGTGTGACGTACATGTGCTATGGCATTGTCTCTCCCAACAGGTTGGAAGCAAAGAGTATGCGAGAAGTTCTCGCAAGTACAAACACTGCGTTGAAGGGAACAAAGGGGAGATTAGACGAGTTTGATTTCTCCTTTCTTACTATGCACATCCCCTCTTTGACTGCTCAAAGCTAGTGACCTTGTTCTTCGTTTGCTTGTCGTGTTGGCTCACCACCTGGTCATCCTCGGTCTAGCGGCAGAGTTGCATTGCTGCTTCGGATGTGAGGAGTGCGTGGACGTGCGGTTTCGATAAACGCCACTGACGAGAGATCAAGAAAGTTGAAGAGGTAGATGGAGAATGAACCTCTCTTGCCTCCAGCTGGAATACCGTCGATGATCCTCGAGCTTGGTTTATCAATCTGCATGGTTTCACGACCTTAATTAGTGCACTTTCCTTTCGCGTTCAGTGACATGTGCGCAACATTGATATAGTACAGTCCAGACGAATGTACTATATCAGTCTTTTTTTCAAAGTATTCGCAAAAATCAAAGAAGGTAGAGGAAGCCTAACAGTCATGCACCTTTCCCCTGGGCATGAAAGCTAAGGTGTAGCCTGTGGCAATTTACGACCATACTTCTTTCTCCCATGACTTTCTTGCTCGCCATGGTAGTTCCTTTCAAAAATGGACTTGAAGATGGCCAGAACCTTCTGGGTTGCACCCAGGAGGAAGAGGTGTCGTGATGGAAAGAAGCTGGAAATCTGGTACACCTTACTTCCTTCTGATCTCCCTTCACCGCAGTTACTGGAAAGAGATGCCGTTTCGGATTGAATAAAAGGTGATGAGATCATAATCCGAACGTTTCCTCCTGTGTGTTGCATTCAGTGCCCGGGATTTGTTTTTGCTTCAGAATGACATCGAAGCTGGAATAACTGAAAGCTTACTGACGAAAGTCCAGTCCAATCCATCACCGTCTGATCATTTGTGCCTCGCAAGCGGTTGACGATACTACGACGGAATATCAGTCGAGCGAATACCGAAGGGATATTAGTCGAGCGACCTCCAATAGTCACCTCCGAAAGTGGATACACACCCGTCAGTCTCGTCTTCAGCCAGTCCCGAAGTTACAGCTGTTGAGTGATCAGCATTTACAGGATTTGAAAATGGAGTTCTATCCAGCACCTCAAGCAAGATGTCCTGCCTGCCAACCACCAGCGCGCTGCCCCCGGTGCCCCCCACAGCCAGCTGCTTCCTTTCCGCCAGTCTCTCCCCTCCATACACGGGCACCTCCTTTTACATCACCACACCGTCGTTCTTTCCCTCAGCATGTTCCTCCTCCCGTCATACCGCTTGCTGCTCCACGTCCAGCATACATGTGCGCTTCTCTCTTACCACCAGGAAAGAGAGGTGGAGGGAGGCGCTGTCCCAACCGTGTCCTTCAACCGGATGGTTTTTGCGAGGCTCACCAATCTCAAGCTTTCAGCTCTTTCTCTCCCCACGATGGCGGACATCAAGCAAGGACCGCACATCTTCGTCCTCCTCTCCAGCCCCATCCGAGTTTGAACTCGAATAACGGGACACGAAGCGTGGAAGGGAGGATCAATCAAGAGTTTGTGGAATGGAGTAAAAGCGAGTTCAACGCTTACGATCGCCGTCGCGAGGCATTGGAACGACAATCATCGAACCCGAATCTGAGAGAGAAGGAAAAAATGGAACGTGATCGGGAAGCGGAGCTCGAAAAAGAGCTTACGCGATTAGCCTTGAAACGACAAGCGTTAGAACGCATGCAGCAACAACGAGCTTTAGAGGCAGAGGAGCGAGCTGTGCAGGCGAGATTGAAGATGAAGAGAGAAGAATTCGCCCGAATGGAACTTGAGGAGTTGATGGAGAGAGAGCGGGAGGCTGAAATTGCGAAACGGGATTTGGATCGAATGGAGACATTGAGGAGGGTGCATGCTGAGGAGGCTCGTATCAAAAGAGAACGGGTGGAGCGGGAACTGAGGCAGAAGATGCAGCAGAACGAGAAAGAAAGGCATGATCAGTGGGAGAGGAAAGAGAGGGAGAAGGTTGTTGATGCACTTTCAGATGAGGACGATGAATTAGAGGAACGGGAAGAGGACTCAATACACGAAGCAGAGCGAGAGAGGAAGAGGAGGGAAGATGTGAGGAGGGTCGAGGAACAACGCAGGAGGGAACAACAGGCGAGAGCAGGGAGAGAACGCTCTAGTGCCGATTTGGAGAAGCTAAAACGGTTGAAGGAGGAGATGGAGCGTTTGAAAATAGAGGCAGAACTGTTGAGATTGAAGGTGGAGCTAGAACGTGGGAAACAGACGTCAGGCCATGGAGAAACAAAGGAGGAAGAAGAGCAATGGCGCGTTCTTGAAGAATGGGTCAACGGACTCAAACCGCCGCCGCCGCATGAAACACCAGCATCCTCATCCCGCGAGAAGACAACCAGACCCCCCAATCCTCCTCGTGGCTCATTCCGAGTTCGCGTACCCCCGGGTGGCACATCGAGAGGAGGAGCAACAGGCAGAAATACCGGTAGGGGAAGGGGTAAGGAAGACCATCCGCTGCCCAGGAGTGCATCCAACCCACAGCTTCGCAATTCCGGTGTCTCTCCATCTACAGAGCCGAACGGACGCCCTTCGTCGCATCCAGGACCTGCCAATTTATCCCGAGGTGCCAGCGCTCCATCCGCCATTCCTACGCAGGATCCTAACATGTCCACCACCGAGTCAGCGAAAGAGGAGAGGGAGCGGCTTATTCCACGCCGTGGAGAAAACTTCGAGCAGCTGTTGGGGAGATATATTGATTTTCTTTCTCGCCCACTGCATGTTTCCGGGGAGAAGATGCACTTTTTTGAGGTTCCCTGGCCCATTGAGAAACGATATACCACACCGAACTCTGTTGTACCTTCCGACATAACCGCGTTGGCTGTTGTGCAGTTTCTCGAAAGGGCAAACGGTTATTAGACGACGAGCAATGGAAATTACTGCTTAAGCGGCTGCTATTAAGTTTCCATGAGGATAAGACTAAGGGTTTGGTGGATTCTGTTGCGGAGGACCTGGCGGGAGATCGACAATGCGAGGGATTAGATGAAGACGAGAGGAAAGAGCTTGTAAGGGAGGCTCTCAGAGTGGTCGTCAGAATTGCGATGGGATTCAAGAGCGGGAACGTTTTTCTCTAACAGAGAAGGGATGTGAGATTTTGGGTCGTTGTGGATTGGACAAGTTATCAGTGTATACCTAGATTCGTAGATCCGTTTTGTGCTTCTTTTTGGATGACTAGTGCAGTTGACGATGAATATGCAATATTAGGTGTACCATTGTAGAAATAAAGTATTTCTTTTCTTTCACCTCATCACACCCAACGTGAGTGGCGTAAGAAGCTGTGACTGCAAAGATTCAATATTCGTAGCCTGAGGCAGCAAACGCATATTCTATGGCCATCTGGAATTGCCAAGGGTGACAGCATTTCCAGTGTTGCAATAAGATTATGATAAATACTGCCACTTTACAGCTCTTCCGTATTGGATCTCACCATCAACTACCGTGGCGAGCACCTTCGTCCCCAGGATCTCATTAACGGGGAACAGTCATTAAATCTCTACTCCAGATGACGAAGTCCGCCTTCTTCCCTTCCTTAATGCTCCCCAACTCATCTTCGCTGAACGAGGCATAGGCTGGGTCCAGCGTCAGACCTTTTATGGTTTCCTCTCGCGTTAGGCGTTGGTCCGGAAACCATCCCCCAGGTCCATGCGGTGATGTCTGGAAAATTAGTTGGATGTGGAATGAAGAGGACAAAGAAGCGCTTACTCCTTCCGCAGTCAGACGCGTTATCGCGGCATAGAACGTAACGAGGGGGTTATTGGATTCAACTGGAAAGTCAGAACCGAGTGTTATCGGTGCTCCCGCACTATTGAGGGCCAATCAGGTCACAGCCAAGCAGGATTGGGAAAAATGAACTTGATCATCTTGCGGAAAGCGTAGGTACCCTTGGCCCGCTCGAACCCGAGTCTCTTTTCTGCATATGCCTGTTGTGGAAATAAGCGAACGAAAAAAATAAAGAGAAGACGTGCCATGTCACTTGTGGCATGAGTAGGCTGGATCGACGCGATGACACCACTCTTTCCAAGACGTGGAAAATCCTGCTCCCTCATAATCTGCACATGTTCGATTCTTGGTCTGAACTTCTTCGGATCCCGTCCTTTCCCCTGTAGCTCTTTCTCGAAGATAGAAAGCACTTCTGAATTCGCACGGTCCCCAATGGCATGGATATTCTGAGTGGAATCATCGGTCCCTCAAATTTAAAGAAATGAGGGACCACTCACAACCTGCCAACCGTCTTCGAAAAACCTCGGTACGAACTCCTGCATCTCCTCTAAAGGAACTCGGAAGAAACCAGTTGTATTGACATCTTGGAACGGCTCATACATGACGGCAGAGCAAGATCCAAGAGAGCCTTTTATTCGTGCAAGTCAACAGAAAGAAGGATAAGCGGCAAAGGGCTCACCGTCGCCAACGAGCTTGATGGCGCGCAGATTCAGACGCCCATCTTTCCCGTAGTTATGCAATTTGGGTATCTTACCCCAATATCCGGTCCCCGACACTCGATTAGCCATTAAGTACATGCGCATCTGCCCATATCACAGTACGATTAGTCTATCTGTCGATTCAGATACGGAGACTGACAGGTAGAATACCCTCTTCAGCCCATCTAAAAATTTCGATCAGTTGCTGCATAGAAACCTGGGTGGTGGTGACGCACTTTTTGTAGTATCCTATCTCTTCCTCAGAAGTCATGGCATCATGACACTTTGTCACACCGACTTTGAGCGCTTCTTCAGCAGCGCGTAGGAAGAAAGCCCGTTTTGTGGATTCCGACCACTCTGGTTTAGGTAAGAGGGTTGAAGCTTGGTCCAGGAATATCCCTATTCTCGAACCCTCTTACCTTTCTCCTCCATATATCAAACAGTAATGGACGAACCGGTAGGAACGCCGTTGGAGTCTCGCAACACCTCGCCGCCTTCTACTTTGTCGGGCAGCTTCCCAGTTAGCTCGATGACTTTGCTATTGACCCAGAACGCGTGGAGGTCCTTCCTGCTCAAAATGATGGGGACTCTTCTGAGAACGGGATCGGCATCAAGATGAGTCTGACCCAAGTTTCCACGTTATTATGTCGTAGGATCGTAAGAGGGTTTGCGTTAGAAGCAGGTAACGCACTTTGTTTGGGAAGCCGCCTGTCCATCCTTCCCAGCTCTGTTCATACCATCCCTGGCCTTCTACCCATCCTGTTCCATCCCACTCCTCTTCGATGTACCTCCGAATCTTGGCAATCACAGCTGGCAGGTCAGGGAGATTTGCAAGGTCCAACGAGCGTGACCAGCCCTTAATTTCTCTATTGATCAGCGGCTGTTGACATGAAGCGGAAGTAGGTTAGGTACTCACGTATTGAATCATGTGAACGTGAGAGTCAGAAAAGCCTGGTGTAAGAATCGATCCCTCGGGGAGAGTGTAGGTAGGTGAAAGGTTTGTGTCTGTCCTCACGGCACCAAGTCAGCATAGAGTGACTATCAACACGCTATCATGTTCTGCTACACAGTGGTGCCTGCACATGCTAGAACCAACCCGATCGCGAGACATCTCAGATACCGTGAGAGAGCAATGAATAGGAGCTATAGTTTCCCAAATGATTCTCTCCGCAATGGATTTTGAGCGGCGTTGTGGTTTTCGCACAGAGCTAGTCTAAATAATGGTCTGCTGTGCGCCACGAACTGCACTCCAGTGTCCAATAACAGGCAACAGGAGTGTACCAAAGAAACACCTGTTTCGCTCCCACATCCTTCAATCCAGACTAGAATCAGGGCTGCAAAAATGCATAACTAGATCTGTGGCTCGACTCCTTTGAAGAATAAAGAAAGGGACGCCTCACGAGTAAGTGAGTCTTTTATAACAATCGAAATAGGAAGTATTACATGCCGCATGACATTTGGGGTCCAGTAGCCAGATTAAAAGAATACGTGCCAAGTCCTTCCACTCTCTTCACAGCTGTCAAATCCAGCTCTAGTCGAAATAGGCTGCGTTCTCCCTCGAATTGACTGAGTGGAACGACGCAGCCTCGCTGATTTATATACAATGCAAAAGCTTGGTCTAGCATCAAGAAGGGTTCGAGAATAGTTTCATCCTTATGCACTTTCCTCAACTGACAATCAGCAAGACAAAAGCTAGTACTGAGCAATAGAAGCAAGCGGACGAGCAGTCTTCAAAATATCGGACTTAGGAGAAAATACTGAAGTGGGAATTGTCCCGAGGTGAAGAGAAAACAGTGAATGGACAGCGCGATTCTAGAGCGGAGGTATGATCGCCCAACATATCATGCGATGAAGGGCGTCGCAGGTGAATACAGCAAGAAAATGTCCTTTGGACAAAACAGTGACGATGCACGTCACGCAACTCACGACTTGGACGCTGATTCTAAGCATCCTGCAAGTATTTTCACCAAATGGCTCGAAAATCAAGATGCACTCTTTAGAACCATAGAGAGCTTGTGGTCCAACAGAACCGTTGGAGGGGAGATGAAGGATAGTCCTTTTCCAGATTGGCGAGTGATTTCATCACTCATAACTCAAGCACAAAGAGACTCGATAAACTCTAGTGCTTAAGCACAGAAGAATGAGAAAGAGGAAGTTCGAATACTTAGAAAGATGGGATTATTGAGGGATGCACACCTCTCGCCACAAATTTCCCAAACCTCCCTCCGTTGACCTCCACACACTCCTGCCACATATCACCCTGTGGCTTCCCGTCATCCGCATAATCGACAGTATAAATCTGTCTCTTCCCAGCGGACGAGCAAATGGTCCACCCCTTCTCTTCACCTACTTCTTCTTTCCTTCCGAGCACGACGAGGACAATGACGCACGAGAGGGCGACGAAGGAGAGGAGGGACAATGGGAGGACGATGGTTCTGTTTTTACCCTTCCGCACCTCCTTTGGTGTGGATTGGGCGGAGGGCAGGAGGGGAGTCGTTTCTGAGTCTTCTCCTTGTGAGTCCATGATACCTTAGCTGCAGCTATGTAGCAACTTGAACTCGAATGAACGGGAACTTGAACAGGCGACTTTTGAGCAACTGGTCCTAATTTGCAAATCTTCGGAGAAGACGGAGTTCGGTGGATGAAACGACAAATACTTTCACCAAACTTTCACCTCAGCTAGTTGGCAGCTTACGAACAACTAGGACCATGCAAATTTAGGGTGATAATGGGTGATAATGGGTGAAGCTGACCCAAGAGATGAAACTACGAAAAAGTGAACGGGGGCAGAGATTAAAGGTGGGTGTTGCTCCATTACCTATAATGGTGAAGGCGTTCTGTTCGTGGAAAGCGCTGCTGGTATCGGCAGACGTGTTGTAGCTTATGTAAAGGAGGGCATGATTCTAGCCGACTTATGATCACTGATTAGCAATATGAAGGAGTCTGGCTGACGCATATGCACCGTTCCTCCCTCTCAAAGAATGAGGCGAGACAACTCGTCAGCTCTTTTAGACGAACTCCATTCACCAATACTTGCCACAAAAGCGAAGCAGCTACATTTCGTTACCTTTTCAAGTCGTGATCGAAGCCTTGTTCTCGAAACCCAACTAAAGCATGGAGCAAGAAGCTGACAGCCTATCTAAATATCAAATCAGCAATCGGCCACCCACCATTAACATCACATAAACTCCTTCCACAATATGTGGCGTACCATCTCACGACTTGATATGATGTTTAGCTCTCAATTCACGCCTACAGAGTGTTCCGAGGGCCATATCCCTCGTAAACAAGAAGATTATGGGCATTCGATCAGCTCCCTCTTCGTCCTCTCCGAAACCGCGAAAACAACAGTGTCCTCCCCCATTCCCTGCAGTGACAGTTTGTTTGGAGTTGCAATCCACGGATCATTCATTTATTGCACATTTCCTGGACAAGCTAGTCATATAACAAGATTTGAACTTCGGATAAAGCAGTTGACCGACCACTTTGTGGGCTACTTAAAATTGGAGATTTAAACGAACCACAAGGTCGTTTGCAAGTTCTGTCATATCCGCGAGCACATCCTTCAGAGCTACCGACATCCAGCCCTAACTCCTAGTCATATAATTCCTGGAATTTGAATCAGAGTGTCTCTTTCACTCAATCCTCAACTTTCGCGATAATCCATTCACCAGCCACACACTCTTTCATCGCCATCCTGGCTACATGGATCTCTTCCTCGAACCACTCGCCAAAGAATAAACGAACATCAGTGTTATCTCACGTATCGTGGTTGCAGCCTTGAGAGCGCTGAAGAATCGGTATGGGACGAGATTTGAATCCTCTTCACCCCCATCGAGAAACAGTTGGGTCAGCTGTGTCAGACGGGATAAGTCCAGCGGAGTGGGCAGGATGGAAGTCTTTCCACTAGAGGAGAAAGGGGCGAGTTCGACTGTGAGCTGTTCTAGGAAAGGCGGGAGGGGGTTGGCTGAGACGGAGGGAGGGAGAGGACACAGATGGGAGAGAATCAGGTTTTCGAGAGTGCGTGGGAGAGAGAGCGATGGGAGAGGCGGATACTTGCGCAGACTCAGATCTATGAGTCCAGAACGCAATCGAAGGCCTGCTGATGCTGACAGGGGAGAGGAAGGAGAAGAGTCCTCCACATCGGAAGCTTCAAGGGCCACGATCTTCCTCTTCCTCTGCATAAAGTTCTCAACCTCTTCCTTCCTCCATTTTCTTGAGCCCTCATCTCCAAAAATTATATCATCCAACAGTTTCAGGCTTCGAATTGCCTTTAACACAATCTTCGCTTCCTCCTCGTCCCAGAATGCGTTCAACTCCACTTCAGTAACATTCGGCGAACCCTCTATGACCACCTTCACCACTTCAATGCTGACACGTTCTTTGAAATGCAGTCGTTTCCACATCCGTCCAGCGCCAGGATAAAATGCCAATCGCGCATACGCCTCTGCTGCAGACGCGGGCTCGCCCCAATAAGGAAGTGCAATAGTCCTCCAGAGCTTGCACACTTGAGAGAGGATAGACCCTGCACTGTATCCATCGAAATGATCATCGCCTTGGAAAATTGTTACAAACTGCAGGATGAGAGAGAGGAGCTCGAGAGGCAAGCGAGAGACTGAGCATGGGAAAACCTCCATAGTCGGGGGAACCAACAGTTGGACAATGTTCACGGTGCTGTCATGGAGGTATGGGAGGGATGATGATTCATCGCCACTGATAGGGACGAAGGAGCGTTTGCTCTTGGAGTATAAGGCGATTGGTTCGAAGATGCCCTTCTCTGGAAGGAGAGGAAACGTACGAGCGAATGGCTCCGTGTAAGGTGGTAGCACGCTTGAATTATCGCAAGGATCAATGTAGGGGTTGTGATATGAAAGGAGCGATTCGACACCTGAATCGCCATCTGAATCAACAACTGAACCAAGGTCGGAATTGACATCTGAATCAACATTTGCGTCAATATCTGAATCAGCAGATGAAGGCAGTTCAAGTTCTGTAGTGGTTACCGCGACATTTTTGCGACTGAAGGTGAAGAAAAGGCTGGCAACACCATCCTTTTGGATTGCATTTTTGAGACATTCAAGTGACAAATAGGACAATTTGGAAGACATGCCTCCAGGATCGCGGTACGTGAACTGGCGAGGCAAAATAAAAGTAATCCGGAGCGTGTGAATTGACGGCGGTAAGCGAGATATGAAAGAGGGAAGAATGGAGACGTAGACAGAGGTGGTGACTCTTCCTGGTGTGACTATATTGACCAGTGCCCTCGAGTTTGGTTCCTGAGAGCCCTGGCAGGATCGATGTTCGATGCTTCATCTTTTTGTGAGAAAAGACACCAGACTAGATGTCATGAACTATGTTAGATTGGAAGAAAACAATCCAAAGAAGTAACCAGAGCATGCCTGAGTTGCCCGTTCGAGTTCGTCCGACGAAGCTTGCATCCAGACCATTCGAAGTTGGAGTAACAATCGTGCTGTGGTACCGCTGTAAAAGGTCCGTTTGTGAGATGACGTTGGTGGATTATTCGTTCTGGGAAGTCTCAGTGTTTGCAGGCTTCAACGATACAGAGACCGCAGAGAGCCTGTGGGCACAGAAGTTGAAGCCTCCGTCAATGAATGAAGTGATTCAAACGAAAGATGAAAGATGTGGGGAACAAACCCTGTCAAATCTGGAGCAGGCTGGATAAAGCACTCAGTGCTCAGGTGTCCAGACATGCTTCGTTTGGCGCATACTGGACGCTCCCATCCACGAAAGCGAGTTTAACGAACTGCCTCCGGACAGGAAGCATGACGAGAGCCATCTCCCCTCGCGATAGAGCTGTGAAGGGAGGCTCTGCGACATACTAGACCTGAAAGAGGGTCAAGAGACAGAGTCGACAATTGAATGATGACCGGGACAGTGTTTCCATTATACGATGACCCTGAAGTGAAGCCTGCAGTCAGTCTAGACAGACGTGGAGTGAAGTGAGTACCATTGAGATCCACTCCACTGCTTGTGTTTTCAACATTAACGTGGGCGGTGTAGATTGTATATGTACTCGTTCGTCGCAATTGCAATGGACATATGAAAGTTCTATCATGGGATATTTGCTCGACGAGCTCGAACAATAGCTGAATATCGTCTAAAGCATTTTGACAACTAGTTGTCGGGTTTTATAGTACTACCTCCTAAGGTAAGTTGTAGCAGTCAAAACGCGCTGAAAGCGACGGACAAGTGATTCAATTTCTAGGCCTTCAAGTCGTATCTTAGAGCTAAGGCGTACCTTCGTCAAAACATCACTCCTCCCGAACTTTTACTCTCGCCCAAAGGTTCATGGCACACTCGTTCATGATCTTCCGGAGCTTGCTTCGAGAAAAACCGTTGCGTTCGGTACATGTATTGACTTAGTATCATCACATTGGGAAACCGCAATGTCGATGGAGCCTGTAGTAAAATTGCTCGTGCTTATGTTCCAGCCACATCGCATTTTTGGTAGAATCATTGGCAGTTTACATGGATTCACTCAAGCCGTGTTTGGATTCATGGAGTCCTGTCAAAGGAAGTTACCTCCGTCTTGCCGAACAACATTTCGCCTTCAAGATATACTAGCTCTCCGTCTGTGCACCAATAAAAATATTCAGCATTAAATCCATCCCGTGGCATTGAAGAAAAGGAGAGCAGCCGTGCCGCCTCTTCCATCTTTCTCCAATCAACTTCAGGACTGTCTGGGTCCATCGCTTATTTCCTAGTCTCGTTCCTTCTCCTAAGATGATTTCGCTTTCATGTAGCAGAGATTCTTTATGCCCTATGCCATTCCGCAGAACCGTACAATCATTTTGCCCCAATATACACAAACGCAGAAAACAGAAAGGAAAAGAACTCGCGGAGCGAGCAAAATCTAGAACGTGTGCACGAACTGCCAAACACGTTCGTCTATTGCGGCACACACTGCGAGTAATAGGGGTCTGCAGTTGTTTTCATCAAAGGAATGCTGGAGCAAATGAGAAGAGAAAGCGCACTTGAGTAAGCGCAACGATAGCCATTCGAACAAGCGGTCGCACCAGTCCAATCCTGTCCTCCGCACTGACCATACGCGGTTTGCGTCGCTGCGGATGAGGGCGAAGGATTGTCGTCTCCCGGTACACATTGCGAGTAATAGGGATCTGCATTCGTCAATCAGAAGAATCCCTTCTCGGATATTGATTGCTAACTGGAGTAGACGCAATGATAACCGGCTGTGCAACCAGTCGCGCCAGCCCAACCTTGTCCTCCGCATTGACCGTACGCCGATTGTGTTCCTGTGGAGGATGACGCAGAGCTGGGACTGCTTGGAGAGGAGGAGGAAGAGGAGCTGTCACCGCCAGGTACGCATTGCGAATAGTAGTCATCTAGGTTCGGCCATCAGCTTGAGGGATATTGAAGAGCTTAGATACAGACTAGAGTATACGCAGTGGTAACCGCTAGCACAAGTAGTTGCTCCAGTCCATCCTTGTCCACCGCATTGTCCATAAGCTACCTGCGTCGTGGTAGATGAAGGAGCAGAGGAAGTGGAACTGCTCGTGGGGCTGGAAGAACTGCTCGTGGATTTAGACGATGAAGCAGAATTGCTTTGAGATGACCGCGACGAGAATCCTGAGGTAGTCGAACCACCGTTGGAAGTGATGCTTCCCCCACCAGAGCAAGCGCAATTCTGGCATTGAGGAGCTTGGCCGCCTTCACCGTAATGTTGATTGTATTGGCTCAACTGTGCTGACCGTCAATGCTTTTCATTGGAGGAGAATCTGAAATGGTCAGACCTGGACCCAAGTCACACAATAGCTTCCGCCATAAGCTTGAGAAGCACCGGAGAAGTCATAGCAGTTCTTGCCAATGTATTGGCCAGATGGTTGATTGTTCTGAGACTCGAAGTGAGTGCCAAAGCTTTGAGGTGTCCATCCAGAATTTGAAGTGTACGACTGCCCGCATTGGTACTGGGAGCATGATATGGCCTGCAACGGTGTTAATTGTCGTCATTATGGACAAGTGGCATCTATACCTGATAGTTGACGTGACCTCCGTCCGAATAGCCTCCGTTAGGAAGCGTGACACCCATCACGCCGTTAGGGCATTCTTGATCGACAGTATAGGGCGTGCAGCCATCCGAACCTCCCTAATATCGTTCAGTGAGACGTCAATAATTCAAAGAGTACGCACGCCACCGGTTTTGCAGGGCTGGGTGGTGCTAGTTGTTTGGGTAGGCGTCGACGTTGTCGGCGGCGTCGTTGTTGCTGAAGGTTGCTGCCTCCTAATCTTTTTGAGGACGGTTCGATTATGGGAAACTTGGTTCCTCTTCACTCGATCTTTCATCATTCCATCAGCATTTCTTTTGTAACAAGGAATTTACGAACCATGTTGCACAGGAGCATTTCGACTGGTTCTTCCAACAAAACCCAACCATGGAACGGCGGATTGATCATCAAAAGGGGCCTGGGGATTTTTTAAGAATGAAAATTGATGCAAGGCTTCCTCGTTGGCGTATGAGCCGATAGAAGACGCTTGGGCTAAGTGAGCGACGAGGATAAAACCGTTGATGAGAATCATGGCGGTAAATGGTGGTTGAGCAAGCGAAGGAGTGAGATTGTTAATTATTTATTGTTGTTTAGAGCATTGGTATCGTAAGCAAGCAGCATCATCGGATTTGGAAGCTGTGTTGACCACTGTTGTTATTGCTCCATCGGAAGCAAATTTATTTGTGATTGTTAACACTGTTCGATTGCCGTCGAAAGCCTGATAGATTCACCACTGCTGGTGATAGCTGGCATTGGTTGAGATGAGAGATCAGTTATTGATTTGCATACAAGCAATGAGAGGGGACTGAGAAACAACTGAGCAGAGTACACGAATAAGTTAAAGAGAGGGGACGAGTAATCAGGTACTCAAAATCTCCAGCTCCTCCTTTGGACCAAAAGGCCTGAAGTGCAATTCCTCCAGCAATTTGCTCGGTGGCAAAACTGTCTCCACCTTGTCGATTTGCAACCTGGTGAGGTTGCGCCTGGGATCTTGCAACAGATCAAGGAGGGGAATGGTGATTCCAGCTTTACGCACAGAGCGAGCGTCAGCTCTCGTGAAAGTTCTGATTATAGAAAACACAGGACGTACCAAGCCCCCGATAAAGCTTCGACCCCTCCTTCATCTTCTCGATCCCCGTTCTGACTTCTACCTCCCATCGCCACCTATTGGGCTCCTTGAATCCCTTCTCTTCTCTTTCAATCATCACCCCCAGTTCGCGAATTTTAATCTGGAAAGCCAAAGCGTACGTAGGAAATGACCATGTCATGTTGGTGAAGGTTCGCCTCCTCACATAGTCCATGAAGATGGGATGTATGGCCAACGCTTCGTTGGAGGCATGGTGACATATTCGCATGGATGGGTCATTTGGAGAATAAGAAAAAAAGGGGATATGGAGTCTCATCTTGTCCCTACGCCAAACCTTTAGAAACCGTGAACAGAAAGGATGGGACTAACGCCTGTAGGATGGAATGAGCAGCAACCAACCAGTCCCTCTCCTCCACCTCTTCGTCCGTCAACTGACCAAATGACACGCAAAGCTCCGCAAACCGCCGACGTGGGAATGCTTCAAGCAGTGCATGGGCAGTTTTATCGAGATGTATGAATGTGCGACTTCATGGAGATGTTAGAGTTTCACAGCGAGACGCTGAGGGGGTGGAAAAGCAAACCTCTGCCTTGCCCTTTGGAGCTGAACTGTCGACAACATGACCCACGGTCGTTCCCACCCTAAAGCCACCCACTGTGAACACGGACCCATGTTTGCCTCAAACAGGCCAACGTACTACGCAAGAACTCGTCCATCCGACTCGAGAAGATCGACGTCTTGTAGAAGATTTGTACAGCACCCAATCCTACAAAGGCATCCTTCGTTTCCCAAAACTCCTTGTTCTCCGGATTCAGGTTCGCGTTCTTTTCTAGCTCCAGGAAGGCGGAGGGAGAGGCAGAAGACGGCGGAAGAGGGGTGTGGATGTCGTCTATCGGTACAAAGGCAACTACTTGACATTCCGCATATATTTCCAGGATGAGAGACGAACCTGCTGATATACAGCTCGGCCAATGTGGCACACCAGAGATGTGTCTCTCCATAGTGATCGTGAGCCAAAACATGTGCGATCTACCTCAACCCAACCAACCAAAAAGGGTGAGAAGAGGGGATGTATGCAATGAGCAGAAGAGGAAGGAAGTTGACGCCTACCGTTGAATGTATGCCTCCCTTTCTTCTTCTGGAGCGGTGGGAGGGGGAGGTCGGGCTCGATCCAGTCCAAGTAGTTGACTGTCTTCGTTAGCAGGCAATGGCGGTATGGTGGGAGAAACGCACCATAAGCGTACACAAAAGGCGACAAGTACTGCGACCACGTTCCAATTCTCATTAATCTACAGCCAGATATTGGGTGCGATAGCTTCAGCCTCAACTGCTTGCTCTGGCTCACGCAGAAAAAGAGAATTGAACGACAGACCTGATAATAAAATACTGTGATCAGGCAGGCCCTCAACACTTCCACGATTTCCTCTTCCCCCATCGCTGCTCTCTCCTCGATTCGAGAGAAGAACTCGGTCTTCAACTCCCTCGTGATGCTATCGATCAGCTCCTGTCTCCTCCCCCTCCTGTCCATCCGCCTCTTCTGCTCGTCCTTCTCCTCTTTCCCATAAAAGTACGTCTCAAAGAACTTCTTATACATCTTTTTGCTGCATGCGTACGACAGAACACACGTTCCCTCCTCCGTTTCGGGTGTGAGCCGGACGGAGCCGTAGTAGGCGGAGAGCGAGTCGAAGGGGACAGACATGAGCCCGTGTAAGATGATGGCGCGGAGGAGTAGAGGGTGTCGAAACATGTGAGGGGATACAGAGCCGGAAGCGGTGAAGAACAGAAGTTTGAGAGGAGGGGATGCGAGGAAGGCATTGTAAATCAGGTAGGATAGGAGGTAAGGGGGACCGAGTGGGCTGTAGGCGGTGAGGGGAAGCAGGGGAGTATGTGATCGCGAGTAGGTATTGACGATTGGGAGGGTAATGTGAGTGTCGGATACAGGAAGGTGGCAGCAAGACGGTTGGGATGCACAGGGCGAAGCGGAGGATGAAGATGGGACGCTGCGAAGCGCTTGAAGGGCGGATTCGAGGCTTTCTGTTGACCAATGAAAATCGTTAGCAACGGTGGCAAAGAAACTGGGAATGAAAAAAAAATCTTTGGACTCGTAACTTCTCTTTCCATGTGTTTGCTGGCGCAGAAATAATCAATGTGCAGCTTAACAAGCGAGCGGACTTTTTCTCGGCAGGCAGGCAGAAGGTATACTTCGTTCCTTTGTGTGAAGAAGGACGGAAACATCGTGAGTGCAGAAAAACATTAGCATGGCAAACGGAGTCCCCATCTTGCGAATAGAGAGCAAAGAAATCACTCTTACGCAGAATTTGCGTACATTTGTAAATTTATTCTCTTGAGCCTTCTACAAGGAAGAGATAATTTTGAGTTTGGGAGTGAAGAGAAGGACAACGGATGATGCAAAAGGACTCACTAACTCTCTCCTCCAGCACCTCCAACGTCTCCTCCTCCTCATCCTCCTCACCCCCATCTCCGAGTCCATCACCCTCACCCACCATCCCCTTCGCCTTCGTGGTACCAAAGTAGCCTGGCCGCCTCCCCCTCCCTTCCTCATACACACACTCCACCCCATACTTCACACACGCATCGCATGGCGCCGTCCCACTACATCGGACCTTCTTCTGCCTGCACGGCGCACACGAATGGTTGGGCGACAGGTGCTTGCGTTTTGAGGTAGCTGTCTCGGATGCCATCCTCAGGCTACGTGCCGCCACTCCGTCTCGTCTTCGTTGTCGTCAAGAGTAGACCTTCAACGGTCAAGCTGACTTAGTGAATCTTCAACGTCAACCGCGGAAGGGAAGACTCCACAGGGATGAATAAGAGGTGGTTTATGTGGAACCACGGAGAGCGGCCGCCAAAGGCCTTTGACGTCTGGCGCCGGCCTTCGTTCAACCAGTCGTGGCAGACTACAACTCACACACTGTCTGGTTGCGGAACACTTGCACCAGGTCCGGCGTCAGCGGGATCAGGATAGAAAGTGGTTCACCACGACTAATTAGCTAAGCAGAGTCCTGAAGAGTTCAATCGGTGAGGTCACTGCGCTCTGGGACACCTGATGGTGGGAAGGGCGGAATGAGACAATATCTATATATGCTACATAGGCAGGAGCGTGCTTGAATCTGAGTGGTGTCTACGCTACTTTCTATCCGCCTTCCCCTTCTCCCTTCTCTACCTCCGTTCCAGTGCTCGGCCTCACAATCCATAAACAAACCTCGCATTCTCCTCCCCAACACGCAAGACCTCCGCCGTGGTCCATTTCTTTCTCTCACTTCCTCCTTCCTCCCCAATGGTCTCGTTGAACTTGTTCGCGACGAATTCAGCCGTCCAAGGTATCATGCTGCTCAAGCTGAACCTCAACCGGGGTATCGTGTGTTTCTTCCCATTCTCATCCGTCACTACGTCCTTGGCTCCCACTTGGAGCGAGTTGGGGAGCATGTAAGGTCTGTTTCCAAAGCGTCGTTAGCTCTCATTCCTCAGACCCTTAACGGGTTGGCGAAAACGCCTAAGTGGATGAGGGAAAAGGACTACATACGAGTCTGTCTCGAGCAAGAACCGTGGATGGTCCGGATCCCTTCGTACAAGATGAGCGAGAACGGCGGGTGTGTTCACGTTCGAAGGATAGGTAGTTACTCCAGTGATGCCTGTGGGAGCGAAGATGTCATCATGTGATATAGAAAGGTGAAAGAGGACGAACCAATGTATAGGTTAGGGAAGAAGTCTAGGAGGTTCTTGGCTAGTTCAACGGTGTCGGAGAAACAGTGGACGTGTATCTACCTCGTCATCCCCAAACGATCAGCCATCTGGTCAACATCCTCTGTAACGAAATTAGGCTTCCACGCCTTGAACAAGCATGTCGTCCTTCCCTTCTGAAAGAATGACCAAGTTTCTTTCCTTGCTTATGGCACATGCACGTGCTCATGATTAACGAGAATAAGGAGGTGTCAAAGTCAATGAGTCAAGCGGAGATCACAGCTGCGTCGCTGCCCAATGATCCCCCGGTTCCTCCCTGACCCGAAATTGCTTGGATCTGCGACACTCATGCTCTTTAACCCAAAAGGAGCGTCGTCTCAGGTAAAGAAAAGCATTGTTTTGAAAAGCATAGCAGGTATCGAGTACCGAGGACGTTCCACTTCGAGATCCTGTCAGAAAGGAACATAACACCGTGTCACTCGTTCCTGCGGCAGGCTACCTCTTCGCCTTCGTGGTACCAAAGTAGCCTGGCCGCCTCCCCCTCCCTTCCTCATACACACACTCCACCCCATACTTCACACACGCATCGCATGGCGCCGTCCCACTACATCGGACCTTCTTCTGCCTGCACGGCGCACACGAATGGTTGGGCGACAGGTGCTTGCGTTTTGAGGTAGCTGTCTCGGATGCCATCCTCAGACTGTGTGCCGCCACTCCGTCTCGTCGTCAACGTTTCAAGAGGAGACTTTCAAAGTTCAAGCTGACTTAGTGAATCTTCAACGTCAACCGCGGAAGGGAAGACTCCACAGGGATGAATAAGAGGTGGTTTATGTGGAACCACGGAGAGCGGCCGCCAAAGGCCTTTGACATCTGGCGCCGGCCTTCGTTCAACAAGTCGTGGCAGACTACAACTCACACACTGTCTGGTTGCGGAACACTTGCACCAGGTCCGGCGTCAGCGGGATCAGGATAGAAAGTGGTTCACCACGGCTAATTAGCTAAGCAGAGTCCTGAAGAGTTCAATCGGTGAGGTCACTGCGCTCTGGGACACCTGATGGTGGGAAGGGCGGAATGAGACAATATCTATATATGCTACATAGGCAGGAGCGTGCTTGAATCTGAGTGGTGTCTACGCTACTTTCTATCCGCCTTCCCCTTCTCCCTTCTCTACCTCCGTTCCAGTGCTCGGCCTCACAATCCATAAACAAACCTCGCATTCTCCTCCCCAACACGCAAGACCTCCGCCGTGGTCCATTTCTTTCTCTCACTTCCTCCTTCCTCCCCAATGGTCTCGTTGAACTTGTTCGCGACGAATTCAGCCGTCCAAGGTATCATGCTGCTCAAGCTGAACCTCAACCGGGGTATCGTGTGTTTCTTCCCATTCTCATCCGTCACTACGTCCTTGGCTCCCACTTGGAGCGAGTTGGGGAGCATGTAAGGTCTGTTTCCAAAGCGTCGTTAGCTCTCATTCCTCAGACCCTTAACGGGTTGGCGAAAACGCCTAAGTGGATGAGGGAAAAGGACTACATACGAGTCTGTCTCGAGCAAGAACCGTGGATGGTCCGGATCCCTTCGTACAAGATGAGCGAGAACGGCGGGTGTGTTCACGTTCGAAGGATAGGTAGTTACTCCAGTGATGCCTGTGGGAGCGAAGATGTCATCATGTGATATAGAAAGGTGAAAGAGGACGAACCAATGTATAGGTTAGGGAAGAAGTCTAGGAGGTTCTTGGCTAGTTCAACGGTGTCGGAGAAACAGTGGACGTGTATCTACCTCGTCATCCCCAAACGATCAGCCATCTGGTCAACATCCTCTGTAACGAAATTAGGCTTCCACGCCTTGAACAAGCATGTCGTCCTTCCCTTCTGAAAGAATGACCAAGTTTCTTTCCTTGCTTATGGCACATGCACGTGCTCATGATTAACGAGAATAAGGAGGTGTCAAAGTCAATGAGTCAAGCGGAGATCACAGCTGCGTCGCTGCCCAATGATCCCCCGGTTCCTCCCTGACCCGAAATTGCTTGGATCTGCGACACTCATGCTCTTTAACCCAAAAGGAGCGTCGTCTCAGGTAAAGAAAAGCATTGTTTTAAAAAGCATAGCAGGTATCGAGTACCGAGGACGTTCCACTTCGAGATCCTGTCAGAAAGGAACATAACACCGTGTCACTCGTTCCTGCGGCAGGCTTACAGCATCCGCAATCACTGCCAACCCAGACTTTATGAAAAGTAAATGAAATTCTTTGCAAACCCAGGATATCATAGTTGCAAGGGGATTGAGAGGGACTCGCTTGCTCCATAGCTCCGTTACGAGCTCGTCATACTCTCAAGAATCCGAAGCAATGACCCTCTCCAGGCACCAAACGCATTCGCATTCCAACGAGCTTCACCACCTCAACAAATACCTACCACGTCAGCGATCGGTTGAAGGAAAATGCACGCCGCGTTCTCCACAGAGAGGTCCAAAGAGAAAGAACCATGGTTACGGTCTGACGTTCGTTCCTTTCGTACTTCAATCCAGCAAATTGTACTTCTATTTCTGTAGACACAATATGGACAGTGGCAGCGACAGAAAGAATGCACAGCAAAAGTCATGCGAGCGGGCGAAGGCCATAGAGCGTAAGACAAACGAAAGCATGAGAGGCCAGGTCTACATGGCTGGAGAGGGACAGAAACTTGGATCGATTGTCCTCCAGGCATCTCTCTCCATCTTGCACATGCACACGAGAGGAGTCTATGTCTCAATGAACGAAAGGAAAGGCATAAAGGCCTCACGATCAATCCGTCGCAGTGCCCCCTCCCTCTCCTCGCTCCGAATTCTTCGAGACGGGATCGTCTGGCATTCTGCCAACATCATTGCCAACGCATCTTTGATAGGTGTCCCTGTAGAAAGCAGAATGTGGCAGAGAGACTAAGTGACGGCGCGACAGGCCTCTCTCGTGTTTTGCGAGGATAGTACATTTCCCGCTTCTATAGAACGATGGGCGAGGCGCTTAAGATGCGAGATAGAATTGGGCATGCCGTTATGCTTTCGCGCCTGCGTAACAGCACAACGTCTTCATTGGGACTGTATGGCTGGTAACGATGAAGAGAAGATGCGAGGAGGAGAACTCAGCATCCTCTCTTCACCGTCCAACCTCCTCAAAGGCGAGAGAAGACATTCAAAACAAGTTCCACCACAAACCCCACCACATAAAGCAAAAGACGCAACTCACCCGCCTCTCCCTATCCTCCCCCAACTCCTCCCTCAAAATCCTCCAAACATCCACATCCGCCTCCCTCGTATGCACCGTCAGTGCCTTCCCCCCCACCCCCTCCCCCTCCGCCTCCCTCAAAACGCGGAGCTGCCTCCTCAACACCTCCCTCTGCACCTCTCTCGGCGAATTATCATAATGATAATCCAAACCTATCTCGCCCAACGACACGCACTGCGGGTGCGCGAGGTGCTTCACTATCTCGTTGTGGATATTGTCGCTGTAGAGCGACGCCTCGTGTGGGTGCACACCGATCGTGTACCGGTATGCGACGCCGCCGAGGGTCCCGGAGGGAAGGAGAAGCGAGGGGAGGTATTGGTATTCGGCGGGCTCGCACCAGACGTCGATGATGTGGGAGACGCCGGAGGGGGCGTAGTAGGTCGCGAGGAGGGAGGAGGGGGTGTGGTCGTATTCTTTCTTTTTCTCCTCTTTCTCGTTAGTGGGAGAGAGGTGGTTGGTGGAGGTGGAGGTGGTGGTGAGAGAGGAGGCGGAGGAGGAGAGGGTGGAGAGGAGATGCATGTGCGTATCTATTATTCGAGGACGCCAGGGCTCTACTTCCTCACCCATAAAGTCAGGTGCAGGCGTCGAATACACATCTCCCTCCGCATTCCCATTCGCATCTCCATTAGAGCTCCGAAGAAGAGAAAACGAGCTGATAGTATTCCCGCCACTCTTCGAAACCACAGAGATCGGAGGAGCGTTCGGATGAAAAGAAGGCAAAAGAGGATCCGAAGACTGATACGGATACCTGAGCAAAAAAGACTCCGGACTCCTCTTCAGCACCGTCTTCCTCTTCTTCCCCTGGCTCTGACCATTCTGATTTCGATTCCGATTCCGATCCTGATTCCGATCCTGATGATGCTTAGGCTTGTGGTCCTTCCTCCCCGCCGGAGTAGACCGCCCAGAGGTGTGTCGGGATGCAGGCTGGGATGATGCGGCGGAGGCGGAGGCGGAGGTGGAGGGCGTGAAGGACGGTGCGGAGGGGTTGAGCATGTTGCGGAGGTGGTCGAGTGCGGTGGAGGCGTGGCGTTTGGCGACTGTGGAGCGGATGGAGGAGAGGGTGACTCGTTGCATGGGAAGTGTGTCCGTGGTTTAGTTTCACTATGGAAGGAATACTGGACTAGGCATATCGCAGGACGGAACACCACTACATTGTGCGCTCTTTACTCCGAATATCTCTCCACTTCTGGAGTTCTGAGTTTGAGTCTGAGTTTGAGTCTGGTCTGTATCTCTATCCAGTGGGGCGTCGCACGCTCTCCAATGCTCTAATGCGCTTTACTCCTTGTTTCCGCTTCTCTTTAAGGATAACACTACTCATCCTAACTATACTTTTTCGGAGCTCTTTCCTTGCTCTCTGTGGGATGGAAGTAATTCGGCACTCACTACTCGATACCCCAGTACCTCGTGTGGTTCCTTTGTCTCAGCCATTCCGTACCGCTGTTTACAAATATCAGCACATCGCGCAAGTAACATCATCAACAACTCAAGAGATCTGTCTCTGTGCGACTCACAGAGAAATAGAGTCTAAAGCAGGTCTTGCTACGTAGGACATGCCTTGTCGTTCAGATGAGGAAAGAGCAAGGGATGATGACCTTCCGAGCCTTGCTATAGTCTATACATACTGTAGGGTCAGGTTGCAAAGCTCAGCAAGTTGGGTGACCGACGTGACCAACGGCTTGAAGAGGCTTTCTGACCTGCGGCTGAAAAATAGATGAGGGGAGTGGGAGAGCATGGACGCCCATATTTGAACACGCACGCCATAATATTTGATATGGTCCTTTGCTATAGCCATCGATATCGTTCTTTCTTAGCCTTCCATATCTTTGTTGGATCCTTCACTTCGCAACAAACTGCATGTGCCGAGCACAAAGAGGTAGTAAAAACCTGCCACTTATGCTTTCGTTACAAAGGAAAAAGAACTCGATACATGATACACCAAAATTCATTGAATTGTTCAAGAATTATTGAATGCGATGGAGAAGAAACTTTTGCGTTGACAGAAATCTTCAGGCTGCACAGAAGATGAGGTACGGTCTACACCGTCAAAAACAGAAGCCTTCATAGGTTTATCGAGCAGTGCGGTACATATCTGTATTGTACTCGAGTTGAGTAACACCTTACGAATTGAATCCAATCTGGAGGAATTACATCTCAGATCTCAAACTTGAAATGTTCTGTCCTTATCACAGTCATGAAGTAAGGCATGAGTGAAGTTTCACTAACACACGACTGGAGGTGTTTATAGTGGCACCGCACGAAATTAAAGGACGCTTACCCCTCTTTCCTTTATCCGAATATCTTCCCTCACTCTCCCTCATCCTTGTAGCTACGAGTTCGTGTACAACACAGAAGCGGGACTTCCGTCCCACCGATTCCCTCCCCTACAGTCACGGATGAATGCTGCCAAGATGACGAGGAGAAGCGTTCTTCAATATTCTTCAAACCCCGAATCTCCTCAACCCTTCCTCCCGTTCGTTTCACATTGTTTGTCCCTGATTCATGCCGAGCATGCGGTTTGTGGTTCGTACTAGAACACCAGGCAGAGTGCATTTCCTCCTCTCCTCAACTTTGAATTCGATGTCCAACGAAAAGCAGATTAGCACGCGCCCTTCCATAGGCTGAGAAGATCAGGCAGTCCTTGAACACTTGAACAAACATCCCTTTGACACTTCTTACCGTTCTCGTGGCCATGAGGCTGACCAATGAGTAATGCTATTGCTCTCTTGTGAATGCTCACTCCTAGTCGCTGTTGTTAGGATATTGGATCACCATAGACCCCTACATACCGAAGGACTTTTTGCGGTCATACACACGTTTCACCATACCTAACGCATCGCCAGATGCCACGCCAGACCTACAGCTCCTGGGTATTACTCAAGCTTCCGTCATCATCTTCGGTCTCGAGCTTATTCATTCACCCGTGTCCATGACGATGATAGTCCTGCAACATTCGCCGCTGCTCATTGCTCGCAACCCTGGATTCTCGGATCCTGCACCTTGCTTACTATTCAACCTCCTTGTGCCTATTCACTGTCGAGAGTTATGGAGATTTGGGAGAAGTAGGTTTTATGGAGCGTAGAATACAACGCCATAAAAAGACCTAGAGACACATCATGTCAGGATTCATATCGCCAGTAAACCAGTCACTAGATCAATCTTTAGCCACGGCAGCTTCCTTTGTTCCGTAATATTCTAGAGATGAAATTTTCTGTTCTTGCACTCTCTTTTATCCTCCCACTCACTCTCTCAGCATCTGTTATCGGAGTTCCAGAAGCCCACAGAGGCCACAGAGGACATTGTGAGCATCCTCATTCGTCCCGTCCTTCCTTCTAATCCATGGACTAGCTCATACCACGACCGTCGCCAGCGGCGCTGTCACGACTACAACAAACACCAAACCTGCCTCTGGATCGGTAATCCCGACTGTCACCGCGTCTGTCTGTACGCCGTCTCTTTACTCTTAATTATCCTTCTTTCTGATGAATTCGTAAGCTGGGCCGGTTCATGTCACGACCGCTACCGCTAGTGGTGCTGTGACAAGTCAGACAGGGACCAAACGAGCCTCTGCATCCGTAATCTCGACCCGAACGGCATCTGTTTGTAAGCCCCCACCATGCTCTCATCTCCTTGTTTTCTAATCCATCCATAAGCTGGACCGGTACATGTCACGACCGCTACAGCTAGTGGTACTGTCACAAGGAAGACGGGGACCAAGCGAGCCTCAGGATCCGTGGTTTCGACTGGAATTGCGTCTGGTAGTGCGCACACTCCCTATTATTCACTTTCGCTCTTTCTAACGCATCGACAAGCTGGACCTGTTCATGTCACGACGGTCACCGCCAGCGGTGCTGTGACAAGTCAGACAGGGACCAAACGGGCCTCTGCATCCGTAATCTCGACCCGAACGGCATTTGTTTGTACGCCTTTCCTTTGCCCTTCCACAACCTTTTTCTAATGCATCGACAAGCTGGGCCAGTTCATGTCACGACCGCTACCGCTAGTGGTGCTGTGACAAGTCAGACAGGGACCAAACGAGCCTCTGGATCCGTGGTCTCGACTAGAATTGCGTCTGGTAGTGCGCACACTCATTGTTATTCACTTTCGCTCTTTCTAACGCATCGACAAGCTGGACCTGTTCATGTCACGACTGCTACCGCCAGTGGTGGTGTGACAAGTCAGACAGGGACCAAACGAGCCTCTGGATCTATAATATCGACCCGTACGGCGTCTATTTGTGCGCCTCTCCTTGTTCTTAATGTGGTTATGTTCTAAACGGTAGATAAGCTGGACCAGTTCATGTTACACTGACAGCGGTGCTGTCACTACCAAAACAGGAACCAAACCGGTTTCCGGAACGTCGATTTCAAGTGGAAGCATTGTCTGTATGCTCTTCCCACTTCCCTATCCTATCTCTGACCTTTGATCAAAGCTGGACCTGTTCGAGCTACCACCTCTACACTTAAGAAGTTAACGACGACAAATACCGTGAGCCGATCTCATGCTATTCTGCCTAGCGGGGGCATAGTCAGTACGTCTTCTCCCATTTAAGGTATCCCGGTACTGAACCTTCTGACGCTCTCTCAGCTCGTTCTGGATTCACGTCTATCTTCGTTTCCAGTCCTGCTAGTGCAGCCTCAACTGCTCAAGTTTGAAGAAGGGGTGTTTATATGGATACTAACTGCGCTACAGGAGATAAAGATTCACTTGTTTCGGCATTCCTCGATTTCGGAATCTATATGCTCAATGGACATACTACAATTTATTATCGTGAAACTCAGGCAATGTCTTCCCTTAGAAGCGCTTTCAAAATCAAATTCTAAAACTTTCCCAATACTCAAATCTTGCGCCAAATCTTGCGCCAACCTTGCACGTGTTGGAGAAATGTGGGAGTGGTCTGCCTTCGGACAATTATTATTTTAGAGTTTGGCGCGGTTATCATTTTGCCTCCAACGAAGAACGAAGAAGAACAACTCCTCTACCATTAACGCCTCACCAGTTCCACTGCCAAAGCTACGCATTGTAGCGACAGTTTTCACCGGATCATAATAACATGCCCCCGTCAACCTCTGAACTTGAAGTTCCTGCTCCTTCCATGATCAACCGAAGTTCTCTCCCCACCTCTATAGTATCTCAACTTGAAGATGAGTTGCTTCCGTGGCCTGCGCTGGTAGCATTCGATCTGGAGTAAGTCCAGCCTTTGGTCTTATTC
>MU271271.1:56798-111774 GCA_021432655.1 Atractiella rhizophila
GCTCACACATTGAACCCTCACAACATCGGTAAACTAAAGGGTCGACACGCACGTGTATCCGCCAATCAAACGTCCATCCCCTACAACTCTCAATAAGGTGGTTGACAAAAGGGGCTACGACTTCTCGCTCTACCCAGACGTTCCTGCTATTCTCTCGTTCCTACGGTCCAGGAAAATAATGGTTGCCGCGTGCAGTCGGACCTCAGCGCCTCCAGCGTGAGCTATCCGCTTCTTTGCTTGTGTCAAAACCTCAAGCGCGGTGTTTACTCTGCCAATCCAGAGCAAGACAAGCATTGAAAGAGCTCCTCATCCCCGTTTCCTCCTTCGAAGAGGGAAAAGCAGGTGAAGGAATGACGGAGAGCGCCATCAGCATGTTCGATCAGTTAGAGATATACCCAGGTCCGTAACTCTCCTCTTTCTATTCCTGAACTGTCTCATTGATGTGACCGCGGGGACAAGGAAGCAAAAAGGCTCATTTCCGGGCATTGCATGAGAAGCGTGGCGTAAGCTATGACGATATGGTACATTTCATCCTTCGATATTCTCCCTCAAAGGCTGAATTTTCGTGACGTCGAATGTCCTAGTTGTTCTTCGACGATGAATACCGCAATTCAGAAGTGAGCAAGCTCGGCGTCACATTCTGCTTGGTTGATGAAGACATCGGTGAGTGCCCGCATCTCATCTTGCACGAAGATACATGCTAATTTCATTTTACTCTGTTCCGCTACGGCCTGCGTCACAGGCGTGGATTGGGCGACATTCGAGAAGGGTTTGGATCTTTGGAGGAAAAGTAGAGCAATGTATGGCGATGGACACTAACTGGGAGTAAGGGAAGCGGCTGTCTGGTGTTAACGCCTCCGAATGTGCTGTGAACCGAAGGGACAGTAAACACCAGCCCATCATTTCCAAGAGTAAAGGTGGATAAAGTATCCAGAGTGGAAGTTCCGTAGCATTCAGTGTGCAGAGTGAATGAGGAAAAGTCATCATATTTCCAATGCAGGCAGGGGAAGCGTGATTGCCAAAGGTATTTATGACTGAGTTAACAGAATTATTGTCCGCGGATGACGAGTGTAAATTGTCCATTTGGGTAGTGATTAGAAGCCATCGTCTCGTTGTGAGTTTCTACATCCAGCCAATCAGTGGCCAATTATCATGTATCCACGGCAACTCACCCCTCAATCCATGTTAAGCATCACTCGGAGCGGCAGGTGCCCATTCGCTGGCAGTTTCCGTCACATTATAACTGAAACCAGCGGTAGGCAGAGCAGTTTCCGTCACGTCGTAGTAGCTTGTGCTAGTAATATTGGGCAGCGGAACCTCCGTGAAGGTGACACTGGGATAGAAGGTGAAGGAAGATGCATTCGCGACAGGGAGAACGGTCACGCAGGACGGAAAGGCAGTTGCGACACCACTCGCAATTGTGCTCGTAACAGTGGGGTAGTAAGTCGTCGCATTCACGACGTAGGAAGTGTAGGTGACGTCGTAGAATGACGAAGCGGTGTAGGTCTCGGAGACATTGTAGAGGGACGTGGAAGCGTATGTCTCAGTGACGTTGTAGAAAGATGAAGGAGTGTAAGACTCGGTAATGTTGTAGTCTTGCCCAAGAAGCCCAATAAAATTTTGCAAAGAAGAGAAAAAGAAAAGAAATTTACCTGTGTGGTTCGCGAATGGCTCGTTCGTGGGAACAAGGAGCGGAAGCCAAGTGGCTGTTGGAACATAGCAGACAACGCCGCTGGCAGTAGCGGTCGCCTGGTAATAGCTTGTCACAGTAATATTTCCTTGGGCGGTCGCAGTTGGAATTGCGCCATTGAAGAAGATGGAGGTGAAGTTGCCAGACGGTTCGGCTGTTTTCTTGATTAATCCGATGTTGCTTCAGGGAGAAGAGAGTGCTTACGACCTGGGCCTGCATTCAGGCTCTCGAAAACCGCAGTCACGTTCTCTAAGACAGGTCCTGGAGCTGTATTGACGAACGCCTGAGGGAGCGCATGGACAACCGACAGGAAGAATGAAAGAGCAGGGACGTTCAACTTCATTTTGTATATATATCAAATATCGATCGTGAATATCTGAGTGTGATGAAAGAAACCAGTTAGAAACTAGGAATGAAGAATGATGGACGAGGAGGGCATTCAACAGCCCTCTTTATACCATCAACCACTTGCTCCAGAAAACCTTTTTGCGACCTGCGTAGAGATCAAACCGCACAAAGAAACATTATGCTTGGGCTTGGCGATGTGAACATCCGAAAATCCTGTGACAGCAGCGAGAATCCGAAAGACCATGCTAAACAAAGTTCACAATATCAATGAATGTCATTGAATACTTTGACCAGTATGCTGAGATGATTCACGGAGAGCGGGAATGCTGGTGACCAACGGCGCAGCAGAGGTGGCGACTTAGATGGTGACAACGTCGCTCCGACTCTACTTTCTACTGAACGGAGATCCGTTCCGGGATCCTCTCGTTAGATGATGGATATCTTTGCTTTATGCTTTACGCGAAGACGCGAGAGCGCGCAAGAGTGAGCATGACTTGGAACCTGCACGAAAAACGCCATGGCTACGCAACCTCGCTAACTAGAAAGGCCCAGCTCAAGCCTTTGCAACTAAAGGCAGCCAGTAAAAACAACCCAAAAAGGGCGAGTGAACTTTTTTCCAGAAACTGTCTGAAATCGCCTGGCGAGGTGAAAAAACGCACTTCGGGTTTTCTCGCATAATACGCGGACGAGTATCTCAGAAGCACAACAGGCGACGTTGATTATGGTCTTTTGACAGTCATCGGCATCCTAGTTGCAAGATTGCAAAAACGACTAACTCTTTCGCTACATGCTGGCAGCATTAGCCCAGCATCTTACACGCGAAGGCCTCCCTCCAGTCAATTCCAGAGTTCATCAGGGAGACATCGCCCACATTTGAAGGACGCGTTGACTGCCGATATCGAACCCTTTTCCGGGTTGGAAAAACATGATTTCATAGCTTAAAGTCGACTACGAGTGCATATTACGCAAGGAAACGGTCCACTAACGCAGCAATTGACGTTCTGACTGTGCGAAAAGGAAGCCCTGGAAAGGACATGTGCGAACAGTACCTCTAGTAGTTGTTTGTGGCTTCTGTTAGTGTTCGTGCGTTATAGTAGTGGTTTGAATTCTGGAGACTTCATGACAGTGTTTGTAAAATCATGCTCGCCCACAAGAAACAGGAAGGAAAGTCGCGCGTCTAACGCAAAGCAAGTCTTTCTCCCCTCATGATCTGCGCCATCCCCAGCCATTCATTGAAAGAAGGGAATAGGCACCTCGGATTACGAACCCAGATACACAATACTACCTAATAAAGTACTTCAGTGAATTTGAATCCTTAGTACAGTGTTAGATACGGCAGAAATTCTTTCGTTGTCCCTCACCTGGCTAAAGAGAATACGGACAGACGTGACCATCTCAACACCCATGGCTAAATTCTAGCACATTGCACTTAACACCTTCGACACCACCACTTTGTGAGCGTGCCATAGACCCGAGGCTCTTGGGCTCCTACATCCCAGCTCCAGCGGTAGTCTAATGTTGCGATGCAATGAACAGAAGGTTCGTCGATCTCTGTCCTAACCTTAAAGTTGCGCTCGTGGCTTATTGTTTTTTTTCTTCGGATCTTGAGCGTCAAGGTAGGATAAATCAAGGAGGAGTAATCAGGAGGAGCAAGAATGGTGCGTACCCTTTTAAAGATTGTGCGAGTGCTGACTTCAAGTTAGCCTCGTAAGTCTTCTTCTTGCCGTAGATTTGGCAGTGACATCAGATGGTCATAAGGGGAAATTAAAGACATCAAACAGTTCGTATTTGCCATTTGGGAGGTGGTGGAAGTCTGAAGCTTGTGGGTACAGATTCCTCGAAATTGCTCGGCGAAAGGACGCCAAAGGTCGTTCCTCCCCATCCCTCATCTCCTCCTACAAGCGCTAACAACACAATGTAGCGGCTCGCATAAAGCGCACATATCCCCGCGCAAACGCAAAACCCTCAGTCGCCGCCGCCACCAAGAAGTCTAAAGCCCTTGATTCCGCACAACCCGTCACCAAGTTCAAGATCCGATGCTCAAAATACCTTTACACTCTCGTGCTTGCTGATGCCGAGAAGGCAGAGAAGCTCAAGCAGAGTCTCCCTCCAGGTAAGTCCTCTCTTCGAGTTTATGAAGCTAGCAAGAGTAGGGTTAAATGGAGTTGTTTGGCAAAGGTCTTACGGTGGAGGTCATTGATAAGACCACCAAGAAGAAGAAGTGAGCTGTGAGGCTAGTGGAGGGTTTATGTCTGTATGCAATTATGCACATCGATTCCATTATATGTTTTGCACGGAAAGGCTGTCACAGAAGACGTCATGCTCCGTTTTCATCGAGCACAATCCGCAGGTGCATATCCAGGTAATATCTAAGCGGAAAGCATGGAAGCTTTGTCTCAAGTCAACGTACGGCTCATCCGCAAGAGAAGTGATATCTCCAACTGAACTGCTCTTCGCCAGTCCGGCGCCCGTTTCGTCAAGGAAGCTTTGACGAAGCTTGCATGAGAGCGATTCTTATGTGGCAGGCAAGACAGAATCAGCTTGGTTCATGCTGTAAGCAATGTTCTGTCCTCAATCGCTCTTCATTGTTCAACTCACATGCAAGGCAACAGTAAGGAAGCGCACAAGATCAATAGGGGAAGCGGATGCTATCCTCTTTCTCTTGTGGTACCGTTGTTCACACTTGACAACGGTCGAACTACGAGTCCATCCACGAGTCCCCTTCATGAGCGCTTCCCTGTTCGCTAACACCTCCTTTAATCTTGGGCAACTGAGAGGGATGTGAGACTCTGGAGTCTGACCCAGCCGCCTAATATTTGGAGCCAGAATGGAACGATGCCTTCTACCACTACCAATTCTTCTCTTGCTCCCCCGACTCGCAAATTCCTGACCTCTCGCTGTTTGCGTACTCCCCCCATCATCATCCTCGCAAAGGAGATGTCCTCCTCGC
This sequence comes from Atractiella rhizophila, assembly GCA_021432655.1. Taxonomy (NCBI): domain Eukaryota; kingdom Fungi; phylum Basidiomycota; class Atractiellomycetes; order Atractiellales; family Hoehnelomycetaceae; genus Atractiella; species Atractiella rhizophila. Next base: position 61,787 of record MU271271.1, read on the forward strand.
ACCGCTCTCCAAAGAATTACTGAACACCAAGATGCGCCTTCATCTCCACTTCCCTCAAAGCCAATCCCCAAGGAACCAGTGGATGAAGTCTCGGAAGTCAAACGAGTCCACCACACAGTACTTGAGTGTTATCTCATATATGGCTGTTGCATTTTTGAAGGTGCTCAAGAACTCGTGGGAAACGAGGTTTGATGTTCTTCGCCCCCGTCGACGTCCAGGAGGGTGACGGTGTGTGGGTGTGATAGGTCGAAGGGAGAGGCAGCACGCGGATGAACTCGGGTGTTCTCTTCATCCGGTGGACTTTGCGTTTTAGGTGTTATTACCTTCACCATGTTTCCTTGCATCTCAGTCACTGTCAACCCCGCTACTGATAGCGGGCTTATCGGTTCGGTTACGATACCGTCCAACAGTATGCCGACATTGTTCACATCGAGGATGGACTTGAGTGACCTGAAGAAGCACTATAAGGTGAATGGTGGAATCTTCTCGTTTGTGATGATGGTCTGGACTGATGCCATAGGCATATTGATTTCTGAAGCCACTTTGCTGATGATGAAACAGAATAAGGTACTGTCAATGTTGGACGAAACAGGGTTCCTGGCGTGGAAACCCTCGTACCGAAACGGTCCTGTCTTCCAGGTGTAGCTCCCATAGGCATGGTGCTTTCTGACAAATTTATTAGCGCTGCGAAGTGCAAGATAACAATGAGTATAAGTTGCATTTAGTATAAGGAAACTACATTACCTGCGAAGTGCCAGATAACAATGAGTATAAGTCTCGCACTTGCAGGTTTACAAGCTTTTATAACAGAGAGATCCCTGTGGCAAAAGATTGGCCACAGTTCCAGAAAGTGCTCGAAGGAAACGAAACGCGCAAGTGCGCAAGTGGCGAAAGGAGGAGGAGCACGATTCTGTCACTTTCTTCTTAGCCATTTCTATATAATTGTCTTATGGATCTAGTCTCTCGCTAGCAAGTGGGAACTTGATTCCATATCACTTTGCACTAACAGTCCCCAGTGAGTGCAAACGATATAAACAGTTATGTGATTGGGGAAAAAGATATGAAGAAAATATATTGAGCCATACTTATAATAAGTGCACATGTTTGGCATGGCATCCGGAACCCAAGGCAAACGAGCCAAAGAGATGAAATCCACTAATCTCCAACAATGCGAAGAAGTGAAGCATCAAACAAAGGCTTTCATATTTGTTTGTATGGGAGCGACCTCTTCTTTTCTTTTCAGATAGGATCAACAGTTTTCTACCCAAAAGGGTTGAAGAAATCGGCTCATACACAAATTCAAAATGGATTAGAGGCTTGTCGCTCTGTTCTTCCGGTCCCTTCGAGTCTGTGAATTTGCAACAGGTAGCAGGACAATGACAGGGAAAAGTAACATATTTAATTTGAACCTCACGGGAACAGACTTGATGAGCCAGTGGTATCGTCCAAGCTCTTAGTCTAAGTGTTCGGCCCGGCAAAGGAAAACAAGTCAACGAGTCCTCCAAGTTCGTTCATATTCGCAGGCACCGCCTTCAGTCGTGGGCTGCTGAGAGGAGTCGAGAGTCTGATACAGTCGCTTCGCATTTCGCATTAGGTGTGTGGATAGGATTATGCTTTCTCCTTCTCCTCCCCAGGCTCCCAAATTCCTAACCCGTCCGTCCTTGCATACTTTGCCATCGTTCTCCTCGCAATCGCAATCTCCTCCTGGCTCCACTCTCCAAAGAATAAACGAACCCCAAGGTGATGGTTCAGCTTCCTCCCATCTTCCCGATCACCGCTCTCAGCTCCCCTCACCTGCCAATCCCCAAAGAACCAGCGGATGAAGTCCAAGAAATCAAGTGAGTACAAAACACAGTACCGGAGTGTTATCCGGTATATCTCCGTTGCATTTTTAAGGGTGCTGAAGAACTCGCGGGAAATGAGGTTTGACGTTTCCTCGCCCCCGTCAAGGAACAGCTCGGTGAGCCGTGTGAGGTGTGACAAGTCGAACGGAGTGCGTAGGATGGAGGTCTTTCCATCAGCAGAGAAGGGGGCGAGCACGAGTGTGAGATGTTCCAGAAGAGGTGGCAGAGGATGATCTGAGATGGAGGAAGGGAGAGGACATAGATCGGAGAGATACAGGTAGCGGAGGGTTTGTGGGAGAGAGTGTGACGAAAGAAGCATGTACTTGTAGAGATCTAGGTATTCAAGGCGAGATGAGAAGTGAAGACCCGCTGAGGTTGAAACGGGACAGTCCTCCACGTTGTCAACTTTGAGCCAATTGATCCTGTCACCCATCCTCCGCGTAAAGTTCTCGATTTCCTCCCTCTTCCACTTTCTTGAACCACTTCCAAACATAACGTCATCAACCCGTTTCAGGCCTTCAATTGCATTCAACACAATCTTCGCATCCTGTTCACTCCAAAATGCATCCATCCGCACCATCATTACACCTGGCGAGCCTGCAATGACCTCTTTTGCCATGCCAACATCCATGCTTTTGTCCAACATCAGTCTGTCCCACAGTCGTCCCGCACCAGGATAGCATGTCAACCGGGAATACTTTCCTGCCACAGAATCAGGTTCACCCCAATAAGGAGCTGAAACTTCCCTCCAGAGCTTGCAAATGTTAGAAACAGTGGAAGCATCTTCGGAGAAACTAAATATGAGAGAGAGGAGTTCCACAGGCAAGCACGAGATGGAGCATGGAATAACGTCTGGAGGTGGGACAGAGAGTTGGATGATGCTGACTGTTCGTAGGGGCAATGACGATTCATCCTCACCGATGGGAAGGAAACGGTCTTCATGTTCGGAGTATGAGGCAATGGGGGCAAATATGGCATTCTCGCGAAAGAAAGGAAATGTGCGAGTATATGGATCGTGATATGAAGCAAGCGGGTTGACCCCCGATTTGACATCTCTGTCCACAGTCGACACATGCCCTTCAATATCCAGAAGGGCTACTGAAACATTTTCGGTGCTCATAGTAATGTGAAGATTGATCGCGCCATCCTTGTCGAGAACATTTTTGACCTGTTCAAGTGATAAATAAGACAATTTTGATGACATCTCTACAAGTTCCCACCTCCCCAATGATGGCGATAAGGCAAACGAAATCTGGAGCGTGTGAATTGATGCAGGTAGGTGACGTAGAAAAGATGGAAGAATGGAGAGGTGGATCGAATTGCTGGAGTCGTGCGGGGTGATAACATGGACTGATGCCGTCGAGTTTGGTATCTGGTCAAGGCCAGACGTTTGCGGCTCTGGGAGAAAAGAGTCATCAGACTAGACCCCAAAACACACGTTAGATGATAATAGGAAATCGCAGGTGGAGATGAAATCATGCCTGAGTCACATCATCAGGTGCCAACCACCTCCTCACCCTTCGCATCTTGACGTGATGGAAACGCAATGAAGATTGACAAAAAGTTGAACTGAGGTCCCAAACTGTGCGCTGTGCTACCACCTTGATGAACAATTCGTGGGAGAATCTAGCAGAATGAAATAGCGATGGATCACTTCGTTTTTGAGGGATGGATGTGCTTTGTACGACTTTTTACTCTATTTGATGTGGAGACGTCAGACGTCAAGGAACGTCAGAGAGGAAGTCATGTTGGGCAAAAGAATGCTCTGTGAATGAATGAAGGGATTCAAACGGAGTATGTGGGGATCGTACCAAGGACATTGCTGCTAAACAAGATGGAATCAATATAATGCTTGTTCGGTTTGAAGGGCGGGCGTTCATACCCGCAGCCTTAAATTGCGGTTTAATACTCCCCCTTTCTCTTCCCATGCCGCAAAGACGAGGCGAGTTAGTTCACAAATCGTTTGGGGGAGCAGGCAAGAAGAAGATGAAAACCGTGGTCATTCCCTGGCGGATAGATCGCTTGTGGAGGACAAAAGGTAGGTGACATCGAGACACTCGGAGTCAGTCGGCTGAGTGAATATTGGTTCGAATGGAGGAGAAAACTTCGTTGGGTTTTAATTTTGAGAGAGGTGCGTACGCAAGATAATAAGAGCTTGAATAACTCACCAATGACATTGGGAATTGGTCCTCCTTCGTTGTGCGCTTTCTGCCCTTCTGCTTCCGCGTCAGCCGCTCATCACTCGCCGCTTCCCTGCTACATTCCTCCATCACACCGATCCCTCAGTTTTCTTCATTCGCCTCCTGGCTCCGGTGTCCTACCCACCCAGACGGAGAGTAACACTCATCTTTCCCGTTTCCCCACTTCCGTCTTTCCTCTCTTAAGCGAGTAAGCGAGAAAACGGGCCAGGATATTTAGGCATCCATGTTGCCCTAGTCTCAGAGGGCGGTCGTTCATCCAAGGAGAGGAGGAAGGACGCGTCCAATTGAGGCAGCTCTAAAATGATATTCACCCTCATCAAGGCGGGAAACGATGCTGTCGCTCGAAGGGAAATAAGCATATCATTCGCGCCTACTAGGGGTAAGGAACAATCAGCTACATCCAGAGGTTCTTGTGAAGGACGAGAGAGAATGAACTATTTGAGCCTGTTCGCAAACAGTATAACCCGAGCTTGGACCTGGCACGGATCCAAACGGGGGATGAGCCGATAAGGGAGCAAGCGGACTGTGAATTGATAAGGCTAAAAACACATAGTTGCATAAGATAATAGGAATACCATAAGACTTAAGGAAGCATACCTAAAAACACCCAAACTAGTCGCACGTCTAACGGGTGCGAACAGAGTCAAGTAGCAGTATCTCTGTGACAGAAATAAGCGACAAGAATGTGGACTAAGAAGGCCTAAGCCTACCTTCTAGTCCGGGTGCTCTTATACGATAACAGGGGCTCACGAAAGGGGGAATAGTAAGGGACCTGAAGAGTGCCCATTGGCATAAGTAAGATGTAAGAAAGTAAAGGGCTACTCACCTCGCACACTACAACAATGCGTAACGATTAAAAGACGCTACGAGTAAAGACAGATGGTGGTTGTGTGCGAGGGAGAAATGACTGAGACAGATTGGAAATTGAACACGGAATCAGATAAGTACTTCAACGTAAACATTGCACATTATCAATACTTCTAACCCGTATTACACCCTCCCCCCTTTTAGAACCGAAGCGTCCCGCGAGGTTGGGTGTAATGAATCTCTAATTCTTCCTCCTTGCTCGTCCCTTTCTCTTGACTCTCATCCTCGCCATAAATTCGTCTAGGAGTTCCTGGCAGTTGGTGAGGTTCTCTTTGGGCTCCCAAGTCGCTTCCGAATGATGTTCTCCTGCCCAATGAACAAGATATTTGTTGCCCTTGACCTCGAGGATTTGTTGGACTTCTTGTTCTTCATCTTCTTCGAGGATTTGGGGGGCGGGGACGGCGTGACTTCGACGGGAGCGGAGAGAGTTGGAGGTAGAGGGGGAGATCCAAGGCTTGAGGAGGGAGGAATGGAAGACCGGATGGATGCGTGACATCGAGTCGGGGAGAGTGAGCCTGAAAGCGACCGGAGAGACGACCTTCTCGATTCTGAACGGTCCGACCCACAGGTCGTCAAGTTTGCGTGAGGGGCGGCGTAATTTGAGGTTTCTCGTCGACAACCAGACATAGTCGCCTTCGTTGAAATCTGAATGTCCTCTTTTCTTGTCTGCGTGCTCCGTTTGACGCTCTTGCGCGAGCTTGATCTCCTTTTTGACCTTTGTGTGGAGGTCCTGTAGCCGGTTGAAAAGGGACTCTGCCTTTGGATTGATGGCTTCGCCAGCGTATGAGGAAGGGAACCGTGGGTGGTACGCGTAGTTGAGGAAGAAGGGAGTTTCGTTGGTAGTGGCTGAAGGGGAGTTGTTGAGTGCGAATTCTGCGAGCGGTAGGAGTTCTTCCCAGTCATCTTGGTTGTAGGAAATGTAGGCACGAAGGACTTGTTCGAGCGTGCGGTTCGTCCGCTCTGTCTGGCCGTCCGTTTGCGGATGATACGCCGTCGACATCTTCAAGTCCGTTCGGAATCGCCGGAAGAGCTCCTGCCAAAAGGCGGAGGTGAATTTGACGTCGCGGTCAGAGACGATTGAGGAAGGAACTCCATGCAACTTAATGCAATGGAGGAAGAGGCCGGCAACCTGCTCCGCTGTGTTGTCCTTGCGACAGGGCAGCAGGTGTACCATCTTCGTGAATCGATCCACGACGACGAGGATAGAGTCGTGGGCAAGCGTAGTGAGTGGGAGGTCCGTTATAAAGTCCATGGAGACTGATTCCCATGGCACATTAGGGACCGGGAGCGGCTGCAGCTTTCCTCTCGGCTTCTCGTTCGCTGGTTTCGTCCTCGCGCAAGTGGCGCACAAGGCACACCAGTCTCGACAGAAGTTGCTGATGTCGGGGAAGAAGAAGTCGCGTGTGACGAGGTTGTAAGTTCTATCTTGCCCGAAATGTCCTCCAAGCGCTGAATCATGACGCTCCTGAAGGATCTTCCTTCGCAGCTCGGTAGTTGGTATAACGAGACGAGTTTTGTTTTTGTATAGTACTCCTTTTTCACTGAAAGCGATACCTCGAAGCTGAGAAGACACTGATCGGGTACGAGGGAGAGTTGGGTCGCGCAGAAAGGGGAGCAAGGGTGCCAACCATGCATCCTTTTCGTAGCTTGTCACACACTCCTGGATTAGTGGGGTACTGAGGGTGGAGACACTGAGGTTTGAGAGAGAAACCACTGATTGATTCCCTACTGCCGAAGTACAGGAACCGGGTAACGAGCGCAAGGCGGAGAGGTAGAACGCCGGGTTTCGAGAGAGCGCATCGGGTACCGAGTTTTGGGCCCCTGGAATGTATTGAATCTCGAAATTGTACGTTGAGAGAACCTCGTTCCACCGAGCTTGTCTACGAGATAAGTTCGGTTGAGTTTGGAAGTAACGGAGTGAGTGGTGGTCGGTTAGGATTGTGAAATGTGGGAGACCTTCAAGGTAGTGTCTCCAGGTCTTCAACGCATGTACGACTGCCAGCATTTCCTTCTCGTGTACCGTGTAGCGTACTTCTGCACCGCGCAGTTTGCGAGATTCGAAGGCAACAGGTTGCCACTTGCCTGTGTCTTCGAATTCTTGCTCTATTACTGCTCCGATAGCGAAGTCGGAAGCATCAGATGCGACACGAGTTGGGAGCGAGGGGTCGTAAACTCGCAGGAAGGGAGCGGAGGTGTATGAGTTTTTGAGCGAGTCGAATGCTTCCTGCTGGGGGGAAGACCATTCGAACGGTTGCTCCTTGCGGAGGAGGCTTGTGAGAGGAGTGACGATGGCAGAGTAGCCTCTGATGAACCTTCGGTAGTAGTTGGCGAGTCCGAGGAAGCTCTGGAGCTCACGGACATTTGATGGTGCCTTCCACTCCTGGATCGCACTGAGTTTCTTCGGGTCCATCGATATTCCTTTGTCAGAAACGATGTGACCTAAGAACTCGGTCTCCGTCACCCAGAACTCGCATTTCTTGGGTGAGGCAATGAGCTTGTTCTCGCGGAGTGCCTGCAGTACCAAGCGAATGTGCTCCGCGTGCTCCTCAGGCGTCTTGGAGAAGATGAGGATGTCGTCCAAGTAGACCACTACGAAGAGATCGAGGTATGGGCGGAGGACTTTGTTCATCAACGCTTGAAAGGTTGCAGGAGCGTTGGTGAGCCCGAACGGCATGACAAGGGACTCGTAGAGTCCATATCGGGTCTTGAACGCCGTTTTGTGAATCGAGTCTGGATGGATAGGAACTTGATTATAACCTTTGGTTAAATCAATCTTGCTGAAGAGCTTGGCTCCCACAAGCCTATCCAAACAGTCGTCGATTCGTGGAAGGGGAAAGCGATTCTTGATCGTTTGCTGGTTGAGCGCACGGAAATCATGACAGAGTCGCAGAGAACCGTCTTTCTTGGGAACGAAGAGGACAGGAGCACCATAAGGTGAGTCTGACGGACGAATCCTACCTGCTTCGACTTCTTCCTGCAACCAAGCTTTCAGAGTGGCCAGCTCTGATGGGGAGTTGCGGTAGAGGGGTCGATTAGGAGGTGAAGAGCCCGGGAGCTCGTGAATTTCGTGAGACACTCCACGGTCAACGACACCGCGAGGTAAGTCGGACGAGAAGACGTCCCGAAATTCGTTGAGGACCTCTTTCAGCGCGGTAACTTCCGTATTGAAGATGGAAGGCTGAGGAGTGGTGCCACACTCCTCCTCGTCGCGGGTGGAGGGACGGACCATTGCAAGGAACACTTTCGTGCTCTTCTTCCTTGCAGCACGTTTGAGAGCGAGGGAACTGATCAGATGGACGTTTGAGTGAGATTTAGGTCGATGCGCATCGGGAGGGGGTTCTGATCGCTGTTCCGAGGTCCAAAGGCGAAGTTGATCACGTAAGGGGAGACGAAGCGATGCGATTCTACACTTGCTTCTCCTAGCGAAGTAGTGTTTCGGCGGAGCTGGTGTCCTGTGTACGCGAGTGGTACTTGCAGCCGGTAGAACGGACGACGAATCACTGAGAGGAGATGTTGGAGTTGGGTTTGGCTTGATTGGACATAGGGCTTCCAGTCCAAGCCAACCCAGGAGCCAAGGGACAAGACCTTTTGACTCCTGCTCCGGGAGCTGTGCTTCGGATGTAGTGGGTAGGAAGGAGTGGTCTGGGAGATACTCCGTGCCCGGACGCGACGAAAGGGTGTTCTTTCGAAAGTCGACGACAGGGTTGAAGATAGCAGACCATTTCTTTCCAATCACCACATCCGCGTGTGCAATTGACAACACACTAAGTCTCACGTTGGATGACTTGAAGACACCATCGACTCCGGGAACTAGGAGCGATGAGGCTTCAATGTAGTGAGTTATGAGGGAACCAGGTTTCCCCTCCATCCCTTCGGTTCGGATCGCTTCTTCGTAGGGATGGAGCGGCAGGTTGGAACGTTGGCAGAAAAGGGGGTCGACTAATGCGACTGCGTCGCCTAAGCAGCCAGAGTCGTGGAAGATCGAGGCGGGACAGTCGTTGAGCGTTCCTTTCACGACTATTTGATCTTCCCAATCCGTCCCGAAAGAGTTGATGTAGATCTGGCGTTGACACTCTTTCTTGGGACGGGGACTCGATGCAGAGAGCTTAATCGAGTCCGAGGAGCCCTGCTCCTCCCCGGACGCCTCTATTTTTTCCGATTGGACGACCCGCGAGTATTCGGGCAGTCTTGATCCTTCGGATGGGCCCCGCAATAGCCACAGAGGTTGTTGACACGACGTCGCTCTTTCTCTGCAGCCGTGAGGTGTCCATCAGCATCGAGGTGTTCTGGTTTGGGAGGGGCGGTTGCATTTGAGTTGGACTTCGATTTCGTTGCCGGGGAGACGTTTGTGGAGGGTTTCTCCTTTGTAGCGTTCAAAGTCGAGGTCTTCGCTCCCAGCTCTGTCTTGCCTGTTTTGGATTTGCTCGACATCGCGAGGTCGAATGCAATAGCCTTGTTCGTCAACTCCACCCAGTCGAGGTCGAGGTAGTGAGGAATTTTTGCAATCTCGACCCGGACGGATTCCTTCAGGCTCTTCATGAAGAGGTGTTTCAGGAAGAAGTCACGAAAGTCCGGTGGGTTGATGGAGGAGGCTTGAATGTTGAAGTCGGCGACGAACTTGTTGACAGGGGTGTCAGATTCGTTCTTGAGTGCAAGGAGCTTATCCATATCGATAGAGAGCTGCTGTTCTCCTCCTAATCTGGCACGGATGAATTCCTCTGCCTGTTCCAGGCTTTGGAAGGGGTATTGCTCCGTGCTATCTACTCCAAGTGTTGTCTCCTCCGACTCCACCATATCCGCTGCCCGTCCGCGTAGGTTGTGGATGAACAGCCCTACTCGTCGCTCTTCAGAAGCATACTTGTGAGGGTAGCTTCGAATAATGGAACGGATCTCGCGTTGGAAGTCCTTGAACTTCCCGAAATCTTCTCCAGTAAACGGCTTACGAACCGTGTCGAGGGTAAACTCGCGCTCACTGAGGGCTCGTGCGAGCATGACCTCAGCCGGGTCGACAGAGGGGAGACGGGAGGAGGCAGCTCTGGGTAATGGGGCTGGGGAGCATGAAACTCTCGGTCGGATAGCTTCTGCTTCTTCCGCAATGGATCTCACCAGTCCTGGAGGGAGGATAGGCCAGGGAGGTGATGAACGAGGTAGGAGGAGGGAGAAGGGAGCCGGCGTGAGGAACCGGATAGTGCGGTACACCCACCCCCGACAGAAGACAACCCAGAGGAGGGCAAGGAAGAGCATCACCTCCAAGAGGTTCCGCACCTTCCCTGTCCATCCTTGGAGCTGCTCCGCTAGCATGTGCCAGAACAGAGCGGTCATCGTCAGCGTGGGTTGCATGGTGGTGGACGAGGGTGGTGAGGTCGGCATGGATGCCGGAGGGGCCGTGATCGTCGTATCTGTTGAGAACTGAGCCGAAAACCACGAGCTGAATGGCGTGGACCATGGGGAGAGGGTGAAGGCGTTGAAAGGTGCTTGTAATGCGTCACCCATAGCGTCGAAAAAATTGAATGTCGCAGCGGCAGCTTGTGTCGTTACGCGAATCCCACGATATGAGAACGATGTAAAGCGGGAGGCGAGACGAAAGAGCTGGAACAGCCCTGACATGTGCGCCGTTGGCGGCAGGTGTAGTAGTGTGAAGTACGAGGTTGGAAGGGAAGGTTGAACCGAAGAAGCTCTCGCTACCAGATATAACCCGAGCTTGGACCTGGCACGGATCCAAACGGGGGTGAGCCGATAAGGGGGCAAGCGGACCGTGAATTGATAAGGCTAAAAACACATAGTTGCATAAGATAATAGGAATACCATAAGACATAAGGAAGCATACCTAAAAACACCCAAACTAGTCGCACGTCAAACGGGTGCGAACAGAGTCAAGTAGCAGTATCTCTGTGACAGAAATAAGCGACAAGAATGTGGACTAAGAAGGCCTAAGCCTACCTTCTAGTCCGGGTGCTCTTATACGATAACAGGGGCTCACGAAAGGGGGAATAGTAAGGGACCTGAAGAGTGCCCATTGGCATAAGTAAGATGTAAGAAAGTAAAGGGCTACTCACCTCGCACACTACAACAATGCGTAACGATTAAAAGACGCTACGAGTAAAGACAGATGGTGGTTGTGTGCGAGGGAGAAATGACTGAGACAGATTGGAAATTGAACACGGAATCAGATAAGTACTTCAACGTAAACATTGCACATTATCAATACTTCTAACCCGTATTACACCACCTCCAGACGGAAAGATGAACAGGTGTGAGAATGTCGGTGAGGCTCAGTGGCGATAAGCTACCCAAATCTCCTCCACTCCTAAGTGGAAGGGATAGTAGTAGCAGTTCCGATCGCCTTCGGATAGTCCGCTCGTCGAGCGTCTGAGTACAGCTGCCGTCATCAACCTCAACTCGTCTTGGGAAACGAAGGCATACAAGGGATGGTTTCGTCTTTTGATACTCTCGTCGTACGAGAGATGTGAAAATTCTGTGGGCAGCCAGCACTGCTGACAGAAAGTGCGAGTTGTCTCCATTTGGATATGGCAGCAGAGCGTCGACAATGCCACATATCCTGCTCCATCGCATCGACCACCCTTCTCGGCCTGAGGATTGCGGGTTGTGTTCGGTCCGGTCAAACACTCAGAGGAGAGTCAGAAGGTCGACGGACCCTTGCTAAAACAGAAGAGAGAAGTCATCCAAACACGGTAAACTAATAAACATGGAAGATGAGAGGAAGAAACAATGGTTCAAAGTAGATCAACGGTCTGACAGAACACTGAGGAGAGGAAGATGAAAGAGAGTGATAGTACTATCGAGAAAAGACAGTAATGGTGATGATGTACAGAGTCGCTTGCATGTACGATCAGAAGGTGGTGCGGCCAAAGTCAGCGTAAGGATACTGGACCTTGATTTGCTTGATGAGCCACCAGGCAGGAGTAGCATACGTGACATGGTTTTGGAAGCCTTTTGGCTCTCCAGAGTGAAGCATACCGAGCATGCGCCCCTCGCGAGTCCAGACGAGTGATCCGGAGTCTCCATGATCGGAAAAGTGACCAGCTCCCGCCTTGAAGTTATAGATGCATGCTTCTATGGACTTCCTACCGAATTCGTTGCAGACGTAGGCTTCCAAGCCGGAGTATCGACCGATCGTTAAGTCAGTGGTATTTCCATCCTTGCCAACGATGTAGACGGGGTTCCCGCTCTCGTCGATATCGTTGGGATTAGCCATCAACTCTTTGTCGACAACACCTATGATGCGGTGGACGAGGTTCGAGGCGAACGTCTTGGCTCCCGACCGACTCGCAGGGTTGGGCCAGAACATGGTGTTGAGTTGGCTAGAGGTCCACTTGTTCCCTGGTGCCTACTTTCAATAATCGAGATATGAGAGGAACGAGACAAGGCGCACCGAGATCTACGAGGTTACCCTGGAAGACATCTTTGAACTTGGTATCATGAAGCCTGAAGGTACCGACGTCCAGCGTGTAGTGTCTCTCGTCGACATCGATGGATACCTTGGGGGCCCAATGGACCTGCCCGATGTTTCGGCGGTCCATGTCGCTGAAGTTGGTCGTGACGTCTTTCAACCAAGCCTCAACCATGCCGGTGTCCTCTTTCAGCTTGTCCAACTGCTCTTGCTTAAGCCGCAGGGCCCGCTCGTTCCGTGTGTCGGCAGGTTCGCCCCTCAAGCGCCTTACGTCGGTAGCTAAACGGACTATCTCCTCAAGGTTTCTACCCACCAAGTCACCGCTCTCGGTGAGGACCCGTTGAAAGCGACGCATACCACAGACGCGAATCTGTCGGACAGGTGCGCCTCGACCCGTGTACAGGACATCGGTCCGGGTATCAGAGTTGAGGACATGCTTGCAGGTCACTCCCATGACATCGTTGCTTGGTTCGCCGTTTTTGTCCCTGTTGACGTGGAAATAGAATCCCAGACTGCCTTGGGCATCCACCTCCTGACCTTCTTTGGGGGCAATGGGTAGGCCGAGAGCGGCAGTCAAGGCGCGACGGATGGAGTAGGTGGGGTCAGTTTCGTCCACGACGCTCATCAGGCTTGCAAGCTGCTTCACGCTGGCTTCGTACCACTCGAGCACCACACCGTTAACTCCATGATCTTCGAGGATCCTGAGGACGGCAGGAGAGACGTCACGGCATTGCCCTGGAGTGGTTGATCCCGGATGGGTCGCGATCCAGAGCGTGACAGGAGAAAGAGTCTTTTTCCCCTCATCATCGTAGGTGGAGAACCGAGCGCCTTTGAGGGAAGAGTAATCGATGCTGTTCTGCTCGAAGAGGTCAATGATCAAAGGTGCAACGATATGCCAGATCGGATTCAAAGCTGTGTCGAAAACACCCTCTGCAGTCTTGACGGGGAACTTGAAGAACCTAGGTCCCCCAGGCGAAGGGAGAACAAACGGATTCGTGTCGTGATCAGTACGCCAAACGAGATGAGGGGGGTCATCGGAGACACCATTCCAAAAGTGCACCCGCTCGAACTTGCAGATGAGGTGTGGGGCAGTGACATCGTACCACTCCGCGGGGGCGAAGTCATTAGAAAGTATCACATGGGTATCGCTCGCAGGGATAGGAGTGTGCTGAACTAAGAGGGACTGGCATTCGAACATATACAAGGTGACTCCTACTTGACCACATTGTCATTGTCATTCGATCATTATGGATAAGTGCTTGGGGAGAAACAAAGAAAACTCGCCTCTGAGCAGCCTCGGGTTATTGCTCAAGATCTTATCCAATTCATCGAAGATCTCGGGAGCTCCTATAAAGAAACGATTAGCGATTAGCATGATGTGATGTACACCTAAGACTCGCCACCAGGATTCCATAAGCCGGCGTTGGCAATATCCAGTTTGGTGAGTTGGGCAAGTGCTAAGGTAACGCTGGCTCGTTAGTGGAACCCACAAAACGGAGAGGCCTCACCCATAGTTTTCTGCGATTTGGACAATGGGAGACATGGACAGATTTTTCGGCTCCGCGTCCAGATCTAGATTTCCGCCGCCCGAAAACCTGGTCTCAAACCCGCCTTCGTGGCCTTCGTGAGGAGGAAATGGCAGGTCACGTGCTCGGGCCAAACTATCTTAGCCTAATAATTTGAGCACCATTTCCACCTCACTTAGTCTGGTTGTACTTGTAGAGGGAAAAGGGAGAAACTCAAAACTTGAATACTGTTTTCCAACTTCAACCACATGTCCCTCCCTCAATATTCATTGTTGAGCTTTCAGTGCAATCCGAGTTTTTAAGTGCATTCTGTAATTCCTACTGATTAATTTTCCTTCTCTTTAGCTCTCACAAAACTGAATTCCACGCCGAGTGAACAAGAGTGTGATGCATTCCCCATAACTCGAGTTTTCGGCAACCACGCTTAACAAAGCTGTCAAATTTGGCATGCATGCTCAATACGATCTATCGAAAGACTTCCAGAGGACAGCACATGTCTTGGAACATAAAATTTTCATCACTTTCTGACTTCTGCCTTTAGCTCAACTCAAGTAAAGCTGTTGATTGCATTTTATGTTAACTGTTCTTTTTGATGTTCTGGATGTACTTTCTCAGTTTCAGGTGTTAGGGCTGACACTATGTACGGTCGCCAATGGACGATGCATCTCCTAAGGGCATGATATAATATGAAGACTAACCTGTAGTGGAGATAAACCTAAGAGAATACTCTAAGGTCACCTCCACTACTCTCTGATCTATATATTCAAGCGGAATAACACTGCCACAGAGCGTAGAGGAGAGCAGATGAAACATGTAAGAGAACTAAAGGGGAAGTGACAGTTGGATTATGCGGAGTTAATAAGAGGAGAATAGACACAATTGGGCTAAGTGGTGATGTAGGCGCAAATGGGCAAACAGGCGACCGGAAGACACAGAGTGATGCAGAGTGGCGACGGGAGACAATTAGCGTACAATGCAAACCTGATAGTCCTTTCTTTTCCGTAGACACAATATCTAAATGTCAAGTAGCTACACCATGAGAGAAAAACAAAGATCTTCCTTCACCTTTTCTGCGCATTGCTTGAGCTATCTTTTCTTCCTTAACAGAGCCGTGTTTGTCTGGATTGAATATTCTTGTATTGTACAGATGGCTCTGAGACAGTGTCAATTGGTGCTTCCATCCACAGACTATATCCTTGTTTGAGACTTTACAGATAAAGCCACGGACCATATGTCTCTGTCCAAAAAGAATTGACATCAGATAATGAGGGTTCTGATGGCGACAGTGCTCATAACCATTTTCATAACACGAAAGAAAACGTTGGAGTAAGTGGTTACTGGTTTCATGTTCTCTCTGTATTCTTTGGATTCGTTTGCCCGTTTGCCTCCTATATTGACATGCAAATTTAAAAAAAAATTGTTACACTGCCAATTCAGTTTTAGGAGGTGGCCAGTTGAATCTAAAGCTATAACCAAACAATGACAACTGTATTGTTCTGATCACTGGATTCAGCTATCCAGCCATATCTGCAAGCTGAAGTCATGTGAATTGCAGCTGCTTGCAGCGGGCTGCGACTGGTCACATCTGAGCACGTGATCGTATACAAATGACGCGCGTCCGAATCCAGACGAGGCTTTATGTAGTGAGTAGTTTCCCATAAGTTTTAAAAAGAAAAATACTCTTTCTACCACTTGGACTGTTCTTCCCATGTGTTAGGGCTGACACTATGTGCGGTCGCCGACGGGCGATGCGTCTGTAGTGGAGGTAAACCTAAGAGAATACTCTGAGGTCACCACCACTACATCTCGATGTATATATACATATGTAAAGGCACTGCCATAAAGTGTAACATACGTTTCTTGAAACATGTAAGATAGCTAGATCAGGAAACCAATAAAGGGAATACTTGGAAATAAGACATACTGAGCAGTACAAGTGAGAAAGGATAATAAGGCAATAATGGAGATGGTGCAGACCGGCGAAATGTATAAGGTTTGCTGAGCGGCGATTCGTGTGAGACGGGGGAAGGCGGCGGTCAGTACGAACGTGAGCAAAGCGGCGATGGGTAGGCATGTGATCCCATGACGTGGTAAAGTAGGTCACGTGACTTCAAATGGTGCATTTCGGTAATGCGTAGAGGCAAGCCTGACATAAATGTGCAGTGAGACTTGTTTTCTTACTTCACACTTTTCTAAGGCATCTTCACAGTTCCCCTATTCTTAATCGCCGCATTTTCGTCTCCATGCATTTTCCTATGCAAGTTGCTCTGCTCATCCCAGGATGTATGTCTTATGTTGTGGCTCAGCCATTGTTTCACCGTGCTAGAATTCCTGGGCCTCTACCTCCTCTATGATGCCATACAGCTCCAACCTCCCCTTTGTCAATCTCAACCTTTCCTGCTCGTGTCAAATACCAATACTTGCATCAATCGAGCTTAGACAAATGTGGATGGGGAGGGGGGATCAGGATGATGACGTTGAAGGGGAGGAGGGGATCATGATGGCGCGATAAGCAAATGGTTTACAAGCAGGTTCAGTATGTGGTGTGGGCATGGGTACAGTGAGTTCTTTACTTTCGGCACTACCTTTCCACTAACCAACCATGTATGAGGCAGGTCTATTGACGGTCGAGGCACATGCTGCCGGCCAGGAGGTTGTGTGGTAATGCATAGACATGACCTCCGCCTCACTTCCTCTGATCTTCCCAATCTGTGTCTCCCTTTCAGCCTGTAAAATAACTTATGAACCACTTTTGTCAATATCATATCATCATGCCCAGTACACAATTTGATGAAGTTTTGATGCATATTCATTTGAACCACATGAAGCAACAATGCTGAAAGCCATGAAGAGAAAGGGCCAAGCTTGTTTGAGCTATTTTCTTATTCAATGATAAAGTACAGACATGTGCAGGTATATACGTTGTGCTCTCAGCTTAATGCGGAGGTCCATTGCAATAGTGTGCAGCTGTCTGACTGGACGGTTACAGCTTGGTGCGCCTAGATACATATGGTTGAGGTGCCTGAGCACAGGTTGCCACATAACTGCTTACAGGTATTGGCAGGTGCTTTCAGACGGAGGGGACAGCTGAGAACAGGTGTGAATTATCTGATTTCAGGTGGTAGCAGCTAAGTTCAGTTGATACTACGACTGGATGAAGGCATATTCAGTCGCAAGCGGTTATGTACATCTGAATCCAGATACGATCTCATCTTGTTCCAGTTGTCCAGCCAACTGCATTGTCCTGTCCAGCCATATCTGAGTTCTGCATTCAGAATTTGCGGGGCACAGCTGAATTCAGATCAACTTTGATTGGCAGTGTATTCTTCCTTGGTTTGGTTCTCTGTTTAACATTTGTCTTCTCAATACCTATATTCACAAGCCCTAAACAAGTCTGCAATTCCTCTGTCTTTTTGTCTGTTTGTTTTGTTACATCAATACATATGCCAAAAATAACCCTCTTGCTCTATATGTTGCTTCAACCTGTGACTGTGCATTACTGCTTCGGGTCGTGCTTCTACTCGTTGTCCCTCTATGTTTATTCTCTCCATCGTCCTATTCTAACTTCCCCTGCTTGATCTACACCCTCTCCTTCCTTAGCTTCCTTTCCCCCCATTTGGTTCCTTCCTCCGTTCACATGTCTATACATGAGGTATGCTTTCCCCCTTCTACGCCTGTCAGAGTATTCTGGTTTCATTGCTCATGTGCAAGCTTTCTCATGGTGCCTGATGCATATTGATATCATCCTGGAGTAATGTTGGCTGTTCCATTTCTTGCTCCATGCCACTTTGTCATGGTTTCATGTCCTTCCTTCACTGTGTGAACTGGTTCGTCATCACCATCCCAGGACCATCGATGTTGACATCCTCCACAGTCATTTATTATACTGTACTGTGTGAATACAATGCCACTTCATGCTGGTGTAATCCTCTTGCAAGTGAGCATTTGACATACCCCATCCTTCCTTAGATACCATCACATGAAAGCCATCCACCAAAGACAGGCACCTGCGAGGCAAATGATCTATTTCACTTCAACACCAACCAGATTACGTACTTCCCTGCAATCGTAACTCCGCAACCAAGTTTTTTTAATTCAATCGGAACAAGGAAATGTAGACAAAGGCCTATTCAAGATAGAACAAGGACCAATAGAAAACTCCATCTTAACCTTAAATAAGAAGACAATGGCGATTGGACAAGATAGAAAATGTGGGTGAGATAAAAGAATATAGGGCAACATAGGACTTAGGAAATGATGTAGGAGATTAGAGGATGACGAAGGTGTTAGAAGTTGATGTTAGTTGTAGAGCGGAGCCCGCAGATTTGTTTTATTCAGCGTGGGCAGTTTGTAACTGTTATTCTGAAGTGCATGGCACTTCACCGCTAGGTTGGATGTTTTAAACACACCACATTTCCATCCTCTTTTCCTTTCCTCAACCACTCTATTGCTTCTGTACTCATTCCTCTCATGTCGTGATTGGGGAACCAGAGTCAGGAACAATCTGTAAAGACCAAATCTCTTTGAAGGAAAAGAGGTGGAGCTAGGTGGAGCGCTGGAGGGAGAGGAAAACTATAAAAAGGGAAAGTTTAGAGGGAGATAACATTCCTCATTTGTACTGTGAGCATCCTACACTTTCGTTTGACTTCTTACTTATTTCTCTCATCCTCAGGTGCTTGCTTTGTGGACTTTGGGTCAATTATAGTGTCAAAAAGCTCATTTTTCCATTGCAAACCACTAGTTTGCTCTCCTAGTTCTTTTCCACTAAGCTGCTTCGATGTTTGCCCACCAAACGTTTATTCCCAACTTTGAACTCTCCCTCTAGTCTAGGATAAACGACTCCACATTCAGTTAATCGCTATCAGCCTTCAAAACTTCTCATGTAAATAACTCTTACAATGCTGTTGGAAATCGATGTGCTGAGGAGCAGAGCTAAGTACGACCTGGTTATGTTTGGCTGAGCTCTTGCGACACATGAGCACCAGGAAATGGAATTCTATGTGTTTATATAGCTTACAGCAGTGGCAACCAGAAAGAAGGAGAACATTCCAGAAAACTAAAGAACTTTGCCACCAAGTGGCACGAAACTAGACTGCGAAATCCAACAAATGCAAGCAATGTTTATGTTGCCCGTGTGAATCCGTTCGGGGGCTGGTGGGGGCGTTAAAATTTCTTAGTGCTACAGTTGGTTTATAGTGTATAGTGTACTAGAGCTGCGACTACACACATTGAGACATTGAGACGAGACGTGGCAGTCAACCCTAATCCACGTCAACTTTTGCCTGTGCAAGTGAGGCAAAATGAAGTTCCTCCTTCTCCCTTCCCTTCTCGCTCTCGCCAGTGGTATGTCTCCTTCTCGTCTGGTTTACCGCAAAGCTGACGGGATGACGTGCAGCCTCCATCTTCAGCTCGTCCACGCCAGCGCCAGAACTTGAGGCGAAGGCTTCCTTTGGGCCAAACAACCCTCTCAACAGTGCGTTTTTAATCAGCATTGCGAAATATGGGATACGATGCTGATTACACGAATGGTTTTCAAGATGTGTACAATGGACAGCAAAACCAAGTCCTCATCTCTCTCCTCAATCCCTCCTCCTCCGAGCTTACCGTCACATTCATCGGAGGTTCGTTCAGCAAAGCGAGCGATGCAAAACACTTGCGTAACGTTCGTCTTCCTTTCTTCGTCCAAGATTTTGTAGGTGATCGTGTGACGTTGCAGACGACTTCGCTCAAATATAACCTCTTGATCCCTCCCTCTGGGAGCTCCACCTCCCACCCTGTTGAAGGAGAGGATGGAAAGCCCGCCGCTTTCCAAGTCCCATATCAGTTTTGGAGCGAGTTTCCCACGGGAGACATCGGGTTGACTCTCTGGGTCGAATATCAGGATGCCGTACGTTTCTTCTACCTTCTATCAGGAAAAGATGGGAGATTGAAGCGTCTCGTTTCGGTAGGACAAAAACACGTACCGCACCCTAGCCTTTGACGACGTCATCACCGTCGTCGAACCTCCGTCGAGCTTCCTTGACCCCGCGCTCATCTTCCTCTACCTCATCCTCTCCACCATTTTCCTCGGCGGCGGGTACCTGGCCTACACCAACTTTGTCGCGTCGGGTGGAAAGAAGAAGCGGTCCAAGCGTCCCGTGGTCGCCAAGTCCCCTGCACCGGTTATTGACGAGGTGACGGGTGTGGAGAAGAAGTATGAGGACAGCTGGATCCCCGAACATCATCTTAAGAGCAGAGCGAAGAAGAGCGGTGCGGGTGGAGCGAGCGGAACGTCTGCGAGTGAAGGTGAGGGAGCGAGCAGCGGTGGAGAGGGAAGGGGAAGGAAGAAGGGAAGGAAGTAAATCCTAAGTGGGACTACGGGAGTGGTTGAGGGTGATGATGGAGAGGGTTGGAGGTGAGAGTGAAGAGTTAGAGGTGAGAGAGAGGAGCTGATGGTGAGCACCTCTTCGAAACGGAAGCGGAGGATTTGTGAGGGTTGCAGTATTGAGGTTTGACGTTGGGGGTAAAATGTCCTATGGAGGATCTTGATGTGATACCGTGATTCAAAAAGTAGGATCGTAATTTTTATTATTCTTCTATCGCCATTTATACCGCATTCAAACGAACTCGCGGTTGAGATTGAACCTGTCGGTCTATAAGGACATGCAGTTAAGCATTTTTCGCAGCACCTCCTTCTCTCAAGCTCCACTCCCGCAGCATTTGAAGCGCAGCATGACTGGACCTGACAGGCTCGAGAGATTCGTCGTTGTTCTTCATGCCAATGCTCGTCTAGCCTGCAGGAATGCGTTAAGTCAGCCTCCCCCAAGAAAGGGTCATGGCTGCGGTCCGTAGCACCTGTTAGGAGAGGGAGGGAGAGATATAAAAGACATTTGGAGTTTGGATCGATTTCCAACAACATCCTGCACTGAAAACTCGAATTTCGACTCCAATATCACAGAAATAACAATGGAAGGTCTGTCTCTTCTATTGTATCAAGATATGACGCGTGATTTACGCGTTGCGACGTGTAGACGAAGTTGCCGCCCTCGTTATTGACAATGGATCTGGAATGTGCAAAGCTGGGTTCGCTGGAGGTTAGAGGCTTTCGCTTACCCTGTTTTATTGCTCTAATCTCATATGTACATCTACAGATGACGCTCCTCGCGCCGTATTCCCTTCTCTCGTTGGGAGGCCTCGTCATCAAGGTGTGATGGTCGGAATGAACCAGAAAGATTCATACGTTGGCGACGAGGCACAGTCCAAGAGGGGCATCTTGACTCTCAAATGTGCGCTCTATTATCAATGTCAAGAGCAGGACGCAGCTGATAGATGCTGAAGATCCCATTGAACACGGAATTGTGAACAACTGGGATGACATGGAGAAGGTCTGGCATCATACCTTCTACAACGAGCTCCGAGTCGCGCCAGAGGAGCATCCTATATTGATGACGGAGGCGCCATTGAACCCAAAGGCGAACAGGGAGAAGATGACCCAGGTTTTGTTTGAGACCTTCAACGCGCCAGCTTTCTTCGTCCAAGTCCAAGCTGTCCTTTCCCTCTATGCGTCCGGAAGAACGACGGGTATCGTTTTGGATTCTGGAGATGGTGTGACCCATGTTGTCAGTGTCCCCTTGAATACTGGACATCAACGATGTCTGAAAATTCTTCAGGTCCCCATCTACGAAGGATATGCTCTTCCTCACTCCATCCAGCGATTGGATCTTGCTGGCAGAGATTTGACCAGTTCGTCCATTTCACTCTCGATGAAGTACACATCAACTTATCTTTTGCTTAGGTTTTCTGGTGAAGGTATGCACCTGATTTTTTGATTAGCCCATAGCATTGGTCTAAGTTAAAGGTCAGCTTTTGACGGAACGCGGACATTCTTTCACTACAACGTGCGTATCTTTCTTCAGCGCCACTTCGACGGTACCTACCCCTACCATACTGACTACATTCTCGGCAGCGCGGAACATGAGGTTGTTCGTGACATCAAGGAGAAGCTCTGCTATGTACCGCTCGACTTCGAACAAGAGTGGCAGACAGCAGCTCAAAGCTCTTCGATCGAAAAGAGCTACGAACTGCCCGACGGCACAGTCATGACTATTGGAAGTGAAAGGTGATGATTTCCCGTTCTCACAATCGGAAACGAAGTTCCTAAAAAAATGCGCGTTCATTACAGGTTCCGCGCACCCGAGGCACTCTTCCAACCTTCGATGGTGGGACTTGAAAGTCCTGGAATACACGAGCTCGTCTACAATTCAATCATCAAATGCGACTTGGACATCAGGAAAGATCTTTACAACAATGTCGTATGTGTCTACTGTACCTGTTCCTCGAACCTTCTTGAGTGGCTCTTCAGGTCATGAGTGGTGGAACGACCATGTACAGCGGTATTGCTGATAGAATGCATAAGGAACTCACAGCGCTTGCTCCCAGTTCCATGAAGGTACTTGTTGACCTCATCCCTTATGCAGTAACTGACGCTTGTAAAGGTCAAAGTTGTGGCTCCGCCTGAGAGAAAGTACAGTGTTTGGATCGGTATGTCTTCTCTTTTCTTTGAGATGAGAGAGGCTTAATGGATATCTGCGATGAAAGGTGGCTCGATCCTCGCTTCGCTATCCACTTTCCAACAAATGTGGATCTCCAAGCAAGAGTACGACGAGTCCGGACCCTCCATTGGTAAGCACTTCATTCTCTATGGGAGTATACAAGTTAACTTGTGATGACAGTTCACAGGAAGTGCTTTTAAGCTCTTTGTCCTCATCTCCCTTTTCTGTGCAGCCTTTCGCGTGATATAACGGCAAATATTGCAATTATGATTTCGTTCTTTTCACCATATCAAACTGAGTCTCAATTCCTTTTCGCGAGCCTCCTCACGCCCTCACGCGAATGGACATCAACATAAGCAACAGAACGAGGATCGAGAATTCGTTTGGCTAACGCTCAGATAATAGTATGGAGAACAACTTTAAGTTTGTTGGAGGAACACTTGGAAAGGCGACCGAAATTATAATGGAGGAGTTACAGTGAAGGGATCAGCTGCTTATGACAAAGGGAAACAACCCAGCTTCAAGGAATTGTAGTAAACAGTGTAATTTTAACTAATTGTAAAGAAGCTCGTTGGCGAGCACACAACCTCCCGGCAACTATTGTCATCATGACATGCAAAATGAAACTCTTCCACATTGATTGACAGAGTTTGATGATGGTCAATGGTCTGATATCTACGATGGCATGTGCAGTGAATTTCAGACGAATGGGTCTTTTGTGGGAACAGGTAGCACTTACGGTTGAACGGCAGAAAGTTGGACATACTTCCATTCGAAAGAACAAACTTGTTTTTTGCGATGTTTTTATGTAACTCTTGGAACTGAAAAATAACTTTAACACGGATAGATGCTGTCCAAAGCGTTGTCAGAAATAACATGGATGATGCCCTGGAAAAATAGATATGTCATACTCTATGGACAATGCGACAAAGCGGATGCTGGTCTGTTGCATGTTATCCCGGCTCTATTTACCTCATGAGAAGTTTCATAATGCTAGCTATGCAGACATCCCCTTGCCAACCAAAGGCTAGAGGAGATTACCATCGACTGCAAAGCTTTCTTCAACTTTTCGCGAACGCAACAGACGGTTCAAGGGTTCTCAAGACGCCACCTCCAAAAGCACACATAATGAAAAATATCGCCTTACAGCACTAGATTCTGCAAACTCCTTAACTCATTCGAGCGACTACAAGACAACCTCCATCTCCTTGTCAAAGGATCCATATCATGTTCAGCCAACCTTCCAGCGGCAGGGTTCCGGAGTTTTTCTTATGTAAAGTTTCTTAGCGACTAAAATATATCTTCGCTATGATCGATTTCGACTGATCCTTATCGATGGCAGAAATCGAGTCGTCGTTGCACTCACCTGGAATCGCCGAAGTCGGCCGGAAAGCGCTGCGCTCCAAAGTTTTTTCCCAAGCATTTTCTCAACGACGAACAGGTCATTTCTCACATCCAACTCAGCACCAGAGCTCACCTTGTAAGAAGAGATAAGCAATATTCAACATGGGTAAAAAGGAAAAAACGAAGATGTCACTCCATGATTTCTTGGATTCCGGTGATGGACGTATGTCTTTTTTTCATGTTTCAGAGGGGCTACCGGAGGATGAGAGGTCGAGAGTGACAGGAATTGATTGGCTAACACCTTGGCCGTGGGGGTAGCGACTTCTTGGGCAGACGAGATGGACTCATTGCCTACCGCGCGTAGGTCCTTCCGACCATTTCCGCCACAAAGTTCGCCTGACCTTAACTGGATGGATGAATAGCCGCATACAGGGACGAGTCCGATCCTAAAGCTGGTATGCGACGGCCGGATTATGCGCGTCAGAGCAGGCAGGACGGTATCTTATCTCTTCGTTTCTCATGAAACGGTTTCTTACATCGTTTATTGGACAATATAGACAGACCCCAACGTCCAGATCTCCCTCTTCCCACACGTCCACCTTTCACAGCCTTCGTCGGGAATCTGAGCTTCGAAGTGGTTGAAGGGGACCTCGAGGACCTCTTTTCGGCGCTTAAGGTCAGCAACCCCTCTCCGCACCCTGAATGTTCTCATCTCGAGCCATTGGATGCAGACAATCTCTATTCGCATTGTGAGGGGTCCAGATGAAAGGCCCAAAGGTTTCGGTTACGTCGAATTTGGGACGCTTGACGACTTGAAGACGGCGCTAACCAAAACTGGGATTGAACTGTCTGGTCGTCCTATCCGTGTTTCAGTGGCAGATGCACGTATGTCCTCGCTTTTTGTACTCCTGATTAATGCCTCAACCTTCTTGTGATTTAGCAAAGGAACGAGAGGAATCCCGCTCGGCTGGCAAATGGGAAAGGACTGGCCCTCTGCCCTCCCTTCCCTCCAGAGGATCCTTCAGAGGTCCTGACCGCGGCGATGGATTTCGTGATCGAGATGAAGGGGAAGAGCGGGACTGGACGCGTGGATCCAAGTTTGTCCCTTCCCAGGACAATGGCCCGCCGTCGCGTAGTGGCAGCAGTCTGGGATTCGCACGAAGCGTGAGCGAAAGGGGAAAACCGAGGGGAGGGTTTGCGGATCGGGAAGGAGGTGGTGGCGGGGACGAGGAGAGGGATTGGACCAGGGGTTCCAAGTTTGTCCCTTCGGCACCGATGAGCCCTCCTCCATCTGCAGGTTTGGGTGTTGGGGATGGGAGGAAGCCTGGATTCAAGAGGGAGGATAGCTTCAATTCCAGGAGGGGGACGGATGATGGGCCTGCTAATTGGAGGGGCAGTGGATTGGGGAGAAGTGCGAGCAATGTCGGATTTCAAAGGACTCGTCCGTTATTCACCATCGCTCACCCCATGACTGTGACTGATGGCTTACATAGCCCCTGAACCATCTCCACGTCTTGAACGTCGGAAACTAGAGCTTGCCCCTCGTGGTTCATCCTCCAATGTCGCTTCTCCCGAGCTGGCTCATGCCACTCTTCCTTCCTCAGCCACTTCCAAACCTAGCCCATTTGGCGCTGCTCGACCCATTGATTCTGCAACAAAGGAGCGCGAGATTGAAGAGCGGTTGACCAAAGAAGCTGAGGTGCGGAAGGCGGACGTGGAGAAGAAGGAAGCTGAGAGGGTCGCGGAGGCCGCGAAGAAACCGGCTGCCGCTAATCCGTTCGGGAACGCAAAGCCTGTAGATGCGAGAGCGAGAGAGGAGGAGATCGAGAAGAGGCTGGAAAAGGAAAAACAGGAGAGGTTGGAGAAAATGAAGACAGAGGAACAAGCTCCGAAGGAGAAGGAGAGAGAGGTTACTTTGGGTGGTGCCTTCACGAAGAGTGGTGGTGGAGGATTAGGCCATGGGAGGACAAGGAGCCAGCAAGGGAAACCTCGCGGTCCGCCTCCTGCGAACGGAGCAGGAGCAGGAGCGGCAGTCAAATCTCCACCTACCAACGCCGCACCTCTGACTTCCCCTCCACCAGTCAAACAGTCGTTCAGAAAGGAGGGCTTTTCCTACTCTTCGATGGCTCGGGCTACCTCTTCACCTGCACCTCCACTTGCCCCTAAGACGGCAAAGGATGTAGCAACAGAGACGGAGAAAGTGGCGGAGCAGATGGGAGGGATGACGGTCGATGCTTAAGCGAGGAGGAGACGACGAATTAAAAGTACAGACATGGAATACTTGTTCGTCTGTTCCTTTCCACTTTATACGTGTCTCAGCGCTGAGAGGAGGCGGTCTGTAGAAGTAATATCAACCTCCCGACAGATGTGATGTTGTCCTTTCGACTTCAACCTAACCCACATTCAATACTTCCCTCTTTCACCCGCTTGTATCATTTCTCCTTGCCATTTCGTGACGAGATGGTTGAAGAGCTTCAGTCAAGGCTCCTGTGATTATGTTACTTATCACTATTTTACGTTTTCAACGAAATTACATCCAGAATCGACTGAAACTCCCTTATAGATAAGCCTTTGGGATAAGGAAATGAGATGACCAGATGCATCATTCATGCTACAGCGCAACTAAACAGATACATACAGAAAATAATTTCATCAGTCACAGCTATCAGGACGCGCGTTCCCAGTACTGCCTCTCCTTCTCCTTCTCCAGCACTTCTTTCGTATACAACCTGCTGTCACGACTATCGACCTCAAGGATGACGGGGAGCGTCCCTCCACCTATGGAACGGTTCCCCAGATTCGAGCTGACGGAGGACTTATTTGGAAGGTGATGAAGAGGGATCTCGGATCGCTGTTGAACACTCGAACCGAAAGAATTTTGCGCCGCTGTAAAGGAGTACGTCGGGTTATCGCCGCCTCCACCTCCTCCCCCTGGTTTGCTTGCCGACCTCTGCGAATCCTGCTCTTGTTGATCTTTGACATTCTGTACACCAAGCAAACCCATCCATTCAGCAAAATGTGAGAAGAGAGAAGGGAGGAGAAAGAGCGCACGAGGACAAGCTTCGAGCTCATCACACTCGTGAGTAGTGTGACAGCAGGCGCGTGGAGAGCATTGTTGGAGACAACCTTGGAAGGTAGTACAAACCAACAAAAGTTTAACAAGTTGCACGAAAACACGATTATGAAGTAGAGGATTCCGTCCCTACTAGCAGGTTAACTCCGCGCATAATCGTGACGGAGAGGATTGTAGACCTGAGAATTAGACGCAGGAGAGGCATGGAGCCGCCACGACGAAAGTAGCGCATGATTGGTCTATAGCGACCTTTATCAGCCGGACAAGCGAGGCCACACTGGTGTTATGAGAGTCAGGGACGGACATGATGGTCAGCAAAAGCAGCTCGCTTCGCCAATGTCACACTGTGAGCTTTAGGAGCGTTGAGATGAATCGATGTACGTATCATATAGCAGCGCAGCAAGCCCTTCCAACCTCTCATCAGCTACCTCAATAAACGAAATAAAATAGTCACAATAAGGTATCCTGAATCCTCCCTTTCCTCCATTTGATATACACCCAACCTCTCCATCGGGTATAAAGATCGGAACGTCAGTACGGAAACAGACGATCTGCACTGCGACTGTGGTGATTCCAGTGAAAAGTCTAGCATGTTCTCTTTAGTGGCTAATATGGAGCGATAAACAAAGGCCAACATCAGGATTCCGATTCGACACTCCTGATCCCACATCTGAACACAATACGTCAGCTGACCGTGGTGATGATAATGCTAGATAGACGACAGAGACAAACCGCCCATGCTCGCATTCCAAGGATGGTCCATGCACATACTTCGAAAGTAGTGATGAGGTTTAATTAGTTTTAGGGTAAAAAAAGCACACTGTACAGTATGAGCTATGAAACCAGTTAACGGTGTAATGTAGCTAGCCAATGAAAAGGCGCACAGCTCCAATTGGCTCTAGGAAGTGGATTTTGTCGCAGACATCCTTTGGCACATCACTCCAGAAAAGGATGACGAGGAAAATCTGTGATGTTGAAGAATTAGTCCAAGTTCACACAATATGGGAAGAGCTAGAAGTTACAAAGAAGATTAATCCGAAGTGTCGATTCACTAGGAAAGCGACTCGCATCGCACTCCACTGCCAGGGAGCTTTCCTGCAACAGGACATAGCTTCTTAGCACAGCGTCATATACAGAATTAAGAAGATGATAGAAAGAGGAAGGTCGCACCATATCTGGCCATACTCTCGTGGCAAGGTTTGACTTTCAGCGCGGACTTGAGTCAACCCGACCTCATTGGGAGGAACGCACAGATATTCCCAGAAATATATCCCTGGCCCGTAGTTCGTTAGCACTTGGTCAAGAAATTGGAGAAAGGGAGCAACGATACCAGCACAGGCAGCAGTGTACGCTCGAGACTGCTCTAACACCCGCTTGAGTTGCGCGAATTCGCCTTCGCTCAGCACCAGTGTAGAAGTTGAAGACATCTCTACCGTCCAGAGGACAACAATGGAGACCGGCTGCGGAGCTGGCTTCTTTGAAGTTTCTTCACCTCCTTCTGCACAAGGCTAAACCTCGACGCAGGAGATATAAAGCTTCAGATTTGATTCTTCCAGGACGACAGGCGGAAAGATTCCCTCTCTCCGAAGCCGTAGGCTATGATAGGTCAAATACTGCATGGCTGTTGTCAAGCAGGAACATTCATGAGGAACAGACCTTTATACTTCATATAGCTTCATTGCTACATTATATTAGCAAGAATCCTTAAATTTTGTGTCAGAAGCGCCAGTGAACATGTTTTCAAGTTAAATTGTGAGCTTGACAGCTTCTCGAGCGAAGCTAATGCCAAAGGATTATAATAAAAAACGCATTCGGAGGGACACATGAGGGTGAGGAGGGAAAGTCGGAGGGTCAGAAGAAGAGACACAAGCCATTCGGGTCCTCGTACCAAACATGCAGATGTGTCCTGTCAAAGAATTCCTCTTTATGTCTAAGAATTCCTCTTTATCTTTCGTTTTTAGTACTTAGCTAGTCAGATCCTACTTTGCCGCAAGGCAGCCCAGATCATCTCGGGTCAGCTCAGGTACCTATCGAGGATCTCCCTGGAACTCAAACAACAGATTTCTTCTCCTAAACCACGTGACTTAATATGTTGCAACCACAGGTTACACAAGGCAAGGAGCTTAGCTTACTGGGGAGGACAAACGAGAGGCACTTAGAGATATAAAACATATATGCTTCCAATTACTCTGCTGACGCTATCGGGAAGTTGGATGTAAATAGGCAATAACATGTGTCAGATGTTTATCTTATAGTCTACAGGAAATAACAAGGTCTTTGGATACAGAAGGGCTTCTATTTTACTATACCCAGCTTTGGTATCAATTTGATCGCTGATTACAAAATGTACATACTCACTGTTTTACATATCAAGAGAAATAAACCTGGAAAATGATCTACTCAAACTAAATGGCAATCTATACGGACAGTTCTTGGATAAGAATCGGGACCTATGATCAGGATAAGAATGGACGTGGCACGATGAACAGGACTCAGAGATGTAGTATTCATGCACAATGCGAACTGATCAAAATGTACACCTAGCAGATATTCTCACCAACCAGTTGGCAGTCGCAACTATGAGCGCTCCCACCATTGTCTCTGCGTCTCCTTCTCCAGCACTTCCTCCATATAAAACCTGCTGCTACGACTGTCCGCCTCCTGAATAACCGAGAGCTTCCCTCCACCAGTAGAAACGCTTCCCAGGTTTGAACTCACGGAGCTTTTGTTTGATAAGCGATGAAGAGGTATCTCAGATGGCTTTTGAAGACCTGGACCGAAAGAGTTGTGGGCCGCTGTAAAGGAATAACTGGGGTTTTGAACTGATCCTGCTCCTTGTTTGCTTGCAGACCTCTGCGAATCCTGCTCTTCTTGATCTTTAACATTCTGAGCGGCGACCGCATCGATCAGCTTCTCTTCATCAAAAATTGGAAAGAGGGAGAAGAACGCACGAGCACTAGTCTCGAGCTCATCACCGCCGTCAGCAATGAGACTGCGGGAGCATGGAGAGAATGGTTGGAGACGATTTTGGACGGTAGGGCGAACCAAATGAAATTTAGCAGGTTGACTGAGAACACGACACCGAAGTAGAGGAGTCCGTCACGAAGGATGAGACGCAAGAGAGGCATAGAGCCGCCATGGCGAATGTAGCGGATGATCGGTCTAAGGTGATCAATTTATCAGACCAAGGGCCAGTTCGTGTAACGGGAAGGACGGACATAATGGTCAGGAAAAGAAGTCCACTTTTGTATGTAAGAGAATGATCAATGACCTTCAGTTTGTGTGGAGAGAAACAGATTTACGTATCGAAAAACAACGGAGCGAGCCCTACTCATTTCATCAGCTGCTTCGTGTGGCACAAAGAGGATAGTCACAATAAGGTATTCTGTATGCCCTCTCCCCTCCATTTGATATGCAACCGAATTCTCCAACCGGTACAAAGACTGGGATGCTAGTGCGGAGGCACACGATCTCCACTACGACTGTGGTGACGCCAGTCAAAAGTCTGACATTTCACCATGTTAGATGACGTTACGGAGCAAAGGCAGAGACCGACATCAGGATTCCGATTCGGCGCTCCTGATCCCACATCTGAAACATGTCAGTCGACTAACATTAGGCGGAAGATGAGCTTGGGAGACAAACCGCCCACGCTCGCTGCCCTAGAATCGTCGATGCGCATACTTCGGAACACCAATGAATTTATTCCTCCAGTTAGAAGAACGAGAGCGGCGCACTGTACAATATGAGCTACGAGTGGCGAAATTGACTCAGGACGTAGTTCTTCTGATAGTACAAGAGACGTACACCTCCGACTGGCTCCAGGAAGTGGATTTTTTCACATTTCTCGCGTGGTACGTCAGTCCAGAACATAGTAATGAGGAGAACCTGTCGGAATTGACATTGAACCGAGTTCAAGCAAACGTAGAGGAGCTGGAATTTACGAAGAAAAGCAATCCAAAGTGTCGATTTACAAGGAAGGCGACGCGCGTCATTGTCCACTGCCATGGAGCTTTCCTAGTTATAGATATCATATGCGGAAGAGGCTCTCAGATAGAAGGACTCCGCACCATATCTGCCTATACTCTCGAGGAAAGGTTTGACTTGAATCGGGAAGCTCAGTAAGCTTAACCCCGTTGCTCCAGAAGTAAGACTCACAGATAATCCCAGAAATAAATCCCTTGTCCAAGTCAACTAGCACTCCATAATGAAGGGAGGGAACGTACCAGCACAGGCAGCAGCATACGCTCGAGATTGATCTAAGACTCGCTTCAGGTGCGCAAGTTCGCCTTCACTGAGCTCCGGTGTGAGAGACATCTTTTTCTGACAACCAAAAAGGGGAGTGGAGACCAGCTGATGATGTAGAAGCTGGGTGAAGGTTTTATTCTCCCTCCCTTCAATGCGACGCTAACGCGACGTAGGAAAGATGCTCTGAGAAGCGGATAGATTCAGGGATACTGAGATCATAACTTGAAAGCTCTCTTCGACGCCCGGCTAGGCTAGAACAATGCGGGAGTTAATGGCGGGGGAAGCCTGGCCGTCGTCAAGCGAACATACATGTGTTCATAACGGACAGAACTCGAGTTCATATAGCTTCATTTTCCAGCGCTTCAAGGTCGTCAGGAAGTGCCAAAGTTCCCTTCGAAAGAAACGGCGTCGTAAGATCCAAAAAGGGAATGAACCCTCACCATCGACTAAAGAGGCACCATGGAAGACTTGAAGACACCACTATTTTACGCCTCTATTTCAATCATTCACTACATTGTCTAAACGCAATTCTTGAAGTTATAATATTCTTAGTTGCCTCAGGCCGCTAAGCTTTTACTCTGCTCGGTTCCGGCTGTTTGCGTCATAAATCACGTGAGAGATCTCGAGACCGAGAGACGTGACAAAACATCCCAGCAAAATGGCGCTGATTACTCTACAAATTGTACAACTTAGCGAAGTTGAAGCTAAGTACTGGCACGGGTACAAGCAGACATGTGGTGTTCTGCTTTAAGGAGCGATCTGGAAAGCAGGTATCACTGTCAGATAGGTTTCAAGTTACGTGGCACAAGTTGCACAGATAGATACAGCATTCAGTCCATTCCTTTATCTCATTCCCAAGAGTCATAATCAAACCTCTCCGGCCAAATCACGGGGGCAATGAGGGTCCATCCATAGATGAGAAGACAGAACCAAGAGCTGACAATGCGAATCCACATCGCGACCGTGCTCCTGCCAATCTTAATCCATCCTCCATCGTCAGGAGTCTGAGTCTTCGACACGACGTTCCAATCTGTGAGGAGCATGGCGATGTACATCGCCGCCATGGCGAAGATGATGTGGAACCAAGCATAGTTGTACCTCGTTCCAGTCCTCTCATCATCACGTTCATCCCCTCCTCCCAATCCTTCGTCCTTGTCATCATCCTCATCGTGCTCCTCCAATGCGGACGCGGGCAGGGAACCTGCAGCAACAGCTGCCACGAGAGCATCGCGCTTGGTCGGTTGCTTATTGACCACTCCGAGCTCCCCTCCATGGGTCGTTCCACCTTCGGCATCATCGGCAGAAGGACCAGTGGGCAGCTTGGTGTAACCTCCGTCCCTTTCATATCCTCCTTTATTCTTCCCTGCCAACGCTTTACTCTGCGTAGCCGCTCTTGACGTCGAGTATGCGATGGCGAGGAAAGTAAATATTGCTCCCAGGAGCACCAAGGACTGCCGCGCTCCGTCCGCTCTCTTGCTAAGGGGATTGCAGACTGGGTCGTTCCGGTTCGCCAACGCAGAAGTGACGAGATAAGTGCAGTAGGCGAGAACCATGCCGCTTTGAGAGAGACCAGATTTGTAGTTTGCCTCTTGGACGACTGGGAGGACACAGAGTACAGAGAGTACTATGGAGAGGAGGAAATTGAAGGTCACAAAGAATTGATTGAGGTGGCAGGAGCCGGAGGCGAAGTAGATGTAGTCGAGGATGGTCAACGTGAGGGAGAAGGCGTAAGCTAACAAGGTTGAACCGATCAAAACCGTCTTCCAGAAGGTGGAGTCAGTTTCTTGCCAGTTCTCGAGACACTTCTCGCTCCATGAGTGCGCAAAATCGACCAGAAGGACAAGGCCGATGAGTATGAAGACTGTCGCACCTACAGGTGCAACATAGTTCCCCCAGAAGATAAAGAAGCCGTTGGGGATGAAGAAAGAAATGACGACGAGAACGATCCAGGCTGCAATCTTGGGACCCCACCAGCTTTTGAACACAATCACCGTCTGTAAGCTTTTATGGAAATGGCACGCACCCATTCTGAATCTCCGCACGCTTAGTTCGCGTGTCATGAACGTCAACGAGCGAAGCCGAGAGGATGAGATGGAAGACAGCGAGAGCAAAGCAAAATCGGTGGACCTATCCAACAGACCAACTGTCAACACCATGTCCCATTTCGCTTTTGACAACGGAGAATTAACTCACTGCAAGAACACCATAACACGTACCCCCCTCACAATTCATCTTGATATAATCATAACTCCACTTCTCAATCTGCCTTACAGCCCATGGCGTAAGCATGATCCAAGCTACCACAGAGTTGAGGAGCATGATCAAGCTGAACCCAACACGGGTAGCAACTGAAGAATTGCAGTTGCATGATTTACAGAAAGCTGTGGCCTAAACAAAGTGCATAGACATTAGCAATTCAGTCAACCCCTGGAAGGACAGAATGGTGGCTTACGGCTTTGGATGTACAGAAAAAGGTAAGACCTGCAATGCAGGAGCTGAACAAGGTAGTCAGCAGCCCGCCAGCGGTGCCTAGCAGTGGAAGAGATAGGAAAGCACCCATCTCGAGGAGGTCGATTCGTCAATTCGTCGTTTGGTCTTGTCCTTTCGGCAAGTTGGATGCATGACTCATGGAAGATCAACTCACTTGCTGATGGGATTAGCTGATGAGTCTACTTTTGCAGGCTTAGGTGCCTTGCTGGCTTAGGTGAATATCCCTAAAAGTCTTTTGAAGTAATGTCAAAGTCTTTGCTCTCGCCCAAGTTTCTGGTTGACGAGAAACGCAGTCTGCGATGTCATCTGCGGCACTGAAGGATAACTTGCTCCATATACTCAGCTACAATTTCGAACCTCTTCCAGGACCTGGACCTCTAGAAGTCTTCCTCTCATTTGCGATACCCTTTTCCTCGACACGGCGTCTCCATGCTCGCCATGCCGAAGCTGTCCATCTCATCTACCAGCTTTCGATGCAATCTGAGCTAGTAGAAATCTCATCATCGCAGTCGTCTCTTCAAGTTTGTGCAAGTTTCGAAGTCGGCGACGGTGTTGATGTCGATATATCTATTGTAGCGAGTGCCGAACACTTCCC
The DNA here is from genome assembly GCA_021432655.1 of Atractiella rhizophila. Lineage (NCBI taxonomy): Eukaryota > Fungi > Basidiomycota > Atractiellomycetes > Atractiellales > Hoehnelomycetaceae > Atractiella > Atractiella rhizophila. Next base: position 95,917 of record MU271271.1, read on the forward strand.
AAGCTTCGAGCCAACGTTCCTTCTTGCGGTCTGTCCTCGCGATGCACACCCCAACAATCCAAAACCTGGAATTTTACAAGGTAGTGACGAGTTTCGTCTGTGGCTCTCACAGGCTTTCGGTATGAGAGGCCGGCTTCAGCTGTCAGTAGAAATCTTCCAGCCGTGGCTCTCCAACCCTTTTGCCTTATTACCAATCGAATTGGTCAGCCTCTGTATGTCGGAAGCTGTGGTCGAGGATACTGAAAACACATCTCTTGCTGGAGGCCGAGAAATGAGAAGTCTCGAGACATTCTACACTCTCCAGCGACTGCGCCTCGTCTGCAGCGTGTTCAACGAACTTGGAATCGATCTTTTATGCAGGCTAGAGGGCAGCGGGAGGACTGATATCATCACGAATCCGATGACCTTGATGCAAAGCTATAGGGAGAACTTCTCTCCGTGGCTGAAAACGCGAGTTCTTCAAGAACGAGATGTGTATGGTTCGAAGGATGTGTGGAAAGACATCGATGGGTTGTTAAATCACTGCATCAGGCTCGAAGAGGTGTTCCTAGTCATCGCTCCTCCACCCGATCCAAAGAAGAGATCAAAGACACTAGGCAAGATTTTCGCGCTTGGAAACATCCAATCATTGCATCTTTGGTGTGACTTACATCATCACGAGCGATGGGACACTGACGACTTCATGAGAGTATTTCGAAGTTCCACCAAACTACAATCTGTGTCTTTCAAAGGGTGGGATCTCTTAGCCCGCCCTTCTTTTCCGGCAGAGAATCCATGGCCTATCCCAGAGATTAAACTTGTCCAATGTAAAATTGGCAAAGATAACTTACGCTGGCTCGAGGACGTTTACAAGATGGACCAGAAAGCGAACACGCTCATCTTTTCTTCGTTCTGGCCAGTGGATATGTCAGACACCTCTCTGAACTCCTTCCTCTCTTCGTTCAGCCAAGTGTCGAAGTTATACCTCCTGAATAAACCTCTTTCTCGATACGATGTATACTCCCGCTTCCTGTTCCGATGCCACTCGACACTAAATCGTTCGCTTTCCTCTTTCTCGTCCCTCACGAAGCTTCTCATCAACGGAGGAGAAGAATCTGTCACTCTGATATCTCCTGACTTCTTGGACGATTTCTACTGCCCAAATTTACGAGAGCTGTGGATTAGCTTCACCTATGTTCCCGCCTATTCTGTATGCCGTTTCATGACCAATTATCGGCAAGGAGTGTCTCGGTCTCTATTAGAAGTGAGGGTTGAAGTATTTTTCTGCGAGTGGGAGGAGGGAGAAAGCGCGGAACAGCTTTTACAGATGCTTCGCGGGAAAGTAGATTCAGAGACAAAAGTCATGGGTGAAACTGAGCGGTGGTACCTTGGTTATGATCGTTGGAGATTCTCTGGCGACCAATTCAACTTCGAGTTTACGGAAAGTGGGAATGAACCGGAATCTGCGATGGATTATGTTTGGGATTAAAGCTCAGCTATTCACCGTCCATCACTTGACTCTTCGAAACTAGCATCTAGTTGACACTCCACCGAACATCCACTTATACGCCTCTCCCACACCATCCTCGTTGCCAACTACTGTCCCCGTCAGTTTACAAACCCATAAGGTCCCCATCCCCGCGGTATGAACCTGGACGACAGGTTTGTTCTCCGCCGTCCTAACATGAACACTCTCCACGCACATGCTAGGTTCGAGAAAAAGGGCAATGTGACGTCCCTCACCCTGAAGCTCGACCGTCTTCCGCGATGCTCGCCTCAAGGCTCCTTTCGCCATTGGGAGCCCATGATAAGGATTTGATGAAGCGTGGCTAGCCTGCTGGACTAACGACTGAAAACTTCCTGAGATTGAGTTAGGGCATGAGGAAGAGAGGACCACGGATCTTGCTACCTCGAACTCAACGGTGCCATAAATGGGGAGTCGGGAGAGATAAAATTTGGAGATCCCATGGGGATAGCTTTCCGGGTCTGAAGTTTGCACAAACTCGAGGAGGTCCCGCCCCGTATTTGACTCCAGCTGGTCGACATAGGTTCGCCAGTCTCCTCGAAGTTCAACTCTGCCCTTTCGGTCCGACAGTTTTTCTTTCCTCCTCAGTTGCCGTTCCCCAATCACCTCTCCCGTCTTCTCAACTACCCAGTGACTCGTTCCATCCTCGAGTTCTATCAACGCAATTCCTCCACCGCAGATTCTAGCGGAGTAAATTTTTACAGTCATGCTCCTCAATAGCTCGTCATCTCCACTAGCCGCCTTACGAATCTGAAACAGAGGGTTGGAGATGGATAACGAGAAGTAGGTGTACAACCTCTTGAGGGTGAACCGTAAGGAGACGAGAAGGTTTTCGACAACGCTGGTATCGCATGATGGTGTGAATATGTTGGATAGCACTCCATCACGTCGATGCGACGATGATGATGGACGAATGTTCCCAATGAAGGAATCCAGCCAAGCGTATGAGGCAACCAGGTCAGCGGTACTCGGGTTGAACACTGAAGAAGTAGGAGGGTCTGTCTTTGGAGTTATCGGCCGATTGGATGACGGTCGGAGAGGAACGAAGGTCTTCAACGGACGTCCCGTAACATCAATCGTCTTAGCAATAGCGACAGTTTTAGAAGACGTGATCGAAGTCGAAATTCTCCCTCCTTCCTTTGAAACTTGTGAACGAGGAGGGTTGCCAGCTGCGCGACTTTTCGTTGATGGCGCCAGTCTAGAAAATGTCCACCTCCCGTTTTCATGCCTTGTGGATCCTACGCTGGCTTTGGACACGGCACTGGGCTTTGGTTCTGTGACGGGTGCGTTCTGGGGTTGATTCGACCGAGGTTTCAAAGGGCTGACCATAGACTGCTGGGTAGATGCCGATTTGGCAGAGAGTGACGTGGGGGTATCGCTGATGATTGCCGCTGGTCCGCAAGAATGGATCTGTGCTTTCGTCGCCGTTGGAATTTGCCTCAGGGACGCTACGGCGCCGTCTTGCTCTCCGGTTTGAGAGACTGTTAGAGTTTTCTCAGAAGTTGGACCGCCGTCCGCTGGCGCAGCGATGGCAATGCCACAATGGTTGATCAAACTTTTGTTGAGGTTTCCATCGACTCCCGTTTCTTCTCTTCTACTCAACGAAGCTTCTTCCGCTCCTGATGAGACTTGGGTATGACTCTTCTTCAGTTTCTTCGCCACTGATACATGGTATTTTAGATACAGACGGGCTGGCCAGCGGGAAAGAGACAACCAACCGTGGGTTACTCCAATATCCGCGTCTGCACTCCGTTTCTTCAAAGGCTCTCCAGCGTCGTGTCTTTGGAGTCTCTCTACTAGATCTCCTTTCTTCCCAGAAACAGGAAGGCCACGCTCTTTCAGGATGACCTTTAATTCAGGACTGGGATGATAGGGCAAGAAAGTGACTGGGAATCACGTTGGAGGATCTCAAAGACTCACATTTTAAGTTTGGCATATTCCATAGGCATGATATTCAAACGTGATGAAGGAACTGTGGCAAAGGAACGCGTCTGAATATCTAACGAACTTCCAGATTACAATGTGAACGCGTCAAATTGAACATTGGTCACGTGAGCCTTAATTCAAAGTTGGGATTTGATACACTGAAACAAGGGAGTCCTCTTCCTTGCTGCCATTCACAAAGAAAACGCCAGTTGCAAAGTGAATGCAGACAAATTCTATGTCAATGTCAGCATCAGACGAGGATCCTCTCTTGGCCCGCCTCGCTGCGCTCCGTAAACCTCCAGGACCTACGACCAATGGAGTGCCAAATGGGACTACAAGGTGAGAGCTGTCGCTATCTTTCTCATCAGAAGTTGAGGTTTGGTATGGAACGAACGAATCCACTCAGCCTCAACACAGCAGATGATATTGCAGCGAGGGTGAATCGATTATCTGATGGACTGCAGAAAGAAGAGAAACCAAGGACTCAGGATGACGAATTAGAGGATAAGGTGGGCTCACGGTCTCTATTGTAAAGGGTTAGTGGTGCGAACTTTGCATGTCTCTGAACTGCAGGTTGCGCGTTTTCTGTCCACTGCCTCCTCTTCCCCTCCCGTCTCGCCAATCCGCCCACAACCCCAGCCACGCAAGTCTGGTGGATCCATCGTGGACCCCTCAATCGAGATCCAATTCTTCTCTCCTCCCTCCACAAATCGCTCGAAGGAAGAAGAGGAAGAGTTGATTCGAAAACTGCAGGATGAGCTAGACGTTGAGACTGCCCATGATGCCGAGTCAGAGGAGGATATCGAGACAACATTCCAGAAGCTGCAGAGGGACATGAGAGATTTGAAACGGAAACAAGATCCGGAAGTGGCAAAGCTAGAGGAAGTCTTAGGTGTGCCTCTGAATGATCGCGACGACGAGGAGGTGCAGAGCCGGCTGGAGACCCTGAAAGCCCTCGGGACGAGAAACGAAAGGGTGGAGGAACTAGGGCCGCCGCCGGACGTGGGTACCCTGGACGACTTGAGGAAGAGTATTGGAGGAAAGTGAGGTGACCTGGGTGCCATCCGCTCCCTCCTCCCAGTGGGTTTAATGCAGTTGCTAGAACTAGGTCAAGGCTGTCTTTGTGTTGTGGTGTGAGGGAAATATTTGATCTCTGTTGTATTACATGCGTGATGGTATTAATAATAGTTATTCCATCATACTGCTCAAGCTGTTCCAGTCGTCGCTGATGAAGTCGACAAAGGCAACCCAGCCCGGTTACCAGGAGAATGGAACTTGGTATCTTCGTAAGAAGCTTTGCTGCGGAATACACAGTTTGAGCAAGTCATTTGGTCACCTTTGTTCAACCACGCAAATCAAACAATCCGCACGAAATGAGCCGCAAAATAGACGCAACCAGAGACTTCCTTACTTTCAACGGTAAGAAGATTATTTACTGCCAAGTGATTTGTTGAGAAGATATCCCAGAGACGGTGGACGAGATCCAACATTTTCGTGAGATTATATCGGTTGCTTCACACCAGCGTGCTGTTCTGAATCTACCGTAGTGGAAGCTGCCATCAATCATATTCTCTACATCCGTCAGATTTACCCTCACGGTTAGCCTGTCGTTCCACCGTCAGCACCAGCTAAAAACTCGAGTACACAGACCTTTTCGAAAAGCGTCAGAAATACAGTGCTCCTGTCTACCAAGCTCGCCATCCGCTTCTCATTAACTACATTGCAAGTCTCGTACAAGCAGTGAGGGATGAGTTATTCAACGTTTGTCACTTTATTTATCCGGCTGTCACACAATAGCCTTCTCATCTAATGCGGACAGGGAACCCTTTCGCGTCTCTCTCTCATCTTCTTCTCCCCGTCAGAGCCAGAGGTCCCCCTCGAAACTTTCAATTTTGACTTCAATTGGTTGGTGAAAGATATCCAAGATTTTGTAGGGGATTCAGATGCGGCACAAACGCGTCGACAACAGAAGTAGATGTTCCCCTCTTTGGCGGTTTATTATACTGGCTGATGACAATCGAATATACAGACCGATGAAGGATGGAATGCTTCGATGTAATCTGGACTTGTTCCTTCGAGCCTTCATCCTCAAGATCAGCACGATGGAAGCTAACCTGGCGGATCTTCCCACAGGCATGATTCCTTTTTCGATTTGAAGCGTCAAATCTGACGCTTCGGACTGGACATAAAGATGTGTCGTTTACGGCTGTGATGGAGCTGGCAGACGACGTCGAAGCTCCATTCTCTTTCACGAAGTCGGACAAGCAGAAAACAGCGTATAAGGATGTGAGGACTTCCTTCCCTTCTTTCATTGCTGGATGATGTATCATTCCAGGATGGCGAACCGTGGGTTCCAGCACCGCAGCAAAGAGCCACAACTCAGGACGATAACATGAGTGGTGACAATGTGCCTCAGTCAGCAATGCAGCCCGTCAAGACCGTCGATCTAGGCCTTATCCAAGTGAGTCCTTTCCTTCCTTTGAATTATTGTCGTTGTAAACTCATAATGTCCTTTTTAACCCAGCTGAATCTCACAGTCTCAGAGTCACGGCACAAAGTTAAAGGCCTAGGGCTACTCGCGTGATTGATTGATTCGATTTCAACAGGATACCATAGATACAGAACAGCACTAAAGTTTTGCCATTGGGAATTCTACTTCTTCGTCTCGCATCCCCGTTTTGTTTTCCTTCGTCAGTTCCGGTCTACTCGTCTCTAACTGTATCTGCATGTCTCCCATCCACTTCTTCAACTCTTTAGCCAATCCCTCCACTTGATGCTTCGTATTCATTGCATGCAGGCACACTCTAACTCTCTCGCCCCCCTTCGGTACTGTAGGATAACGGATCGGTCTACATAAGAATCCTTTGGTTTTAAGATATTTTGAGAGTGCGATGGGATGAGGAGTTAGGATGGGGATAATTTGGGAGGGCTTTTTTGTGTGAGGGATGGAGAGTAGGGTATTCTCTTGGGATGATGATGGTGGAAGGAAGGAGGAGAGAAGGGTCGTCGTGTATTGAGATAAAGAAATAAGTGAAGAAATCAACAACTGTCCTTCCGTAGTCTGTAGGTGTAGAATTGCCTCTCGGATGGCGAGCACGTTCATGTACGGCAAACTGGTTGAATAGATTAAAGGTCGGGCATAGTTAACGAGAAAATCCTTGAGAAGAGGGGGAAGGATGACGACAGCTGTCAAAAATGTGTCTTCGTCAGCGAAGCAAGGTCAGATCAGGGAAGAATCTGAATGACCAACCTCCAACTGTGGAAATCGCCTTGCCAAAGGTGTGCAAGCGGATCAGAAAGTGTTGCTGCAACCCAAGCTCGCAAGTCAACCCTTTGCCTTTTCCGCATACCCCTGTTGAGTGCGCCTCATCGACAACCAGAACTATTTTTTGTTGACCAAAGTCTTTCACGATACGGCACAGTTCTGAAAGGTCGCCCCAATCTCCATCCATAGAGTACAGAGCTTCAACAACGATCCAAATGTCCTCGTCATCCTTCAAAGGGGGTAAGGATCGCAAGATGGAGGACAAGGACTTGAAATCGTTGTGTGCAAACGGGATGCGACGAGATGAAGGCACACGGGAAGCACGCATGCCGTCGTGGACTGAGGCGTGGATAAGGGAGTCGTAGATGACGTAGGAGTTAGAGGAGGGGAGGACAGAGAAAATGGAAACGTTCGCGGCGTGTCCAGAATTGAAGAGAAGTGCGCTCCTTCCTGCTGTCTCTCCTCCTTCGGACTTGGAAGGTTTCCATGGACTATCAAAGAACTCTTCCAGCAGCCCTTCGCACTCCTCGTGAATCTTCGTGTTCCCATCGAGCAGGCGGGATGAAGCTGGTCCATATACACCGTGTGAAGAGAGAGAAGCAACAAGCCGTTCCCGTAAAGCTGTAGACTGCGAAAAAGACAAATAGTCGTTTGAGGAGAAGTCGACGAGCGATGTCGAGCCATCTTTGAGCTCTCGAAGCATTCCGCGGGACGAACGAGATTGAAGTGAAGCTTGAACGCGCTCCCGCACTGGATAGGGAATGGTCATGGTGTGGAATTGTCGTTCAACGCGCGATGTGTCGTTGCCTAGTCCTATTGCCGTTAAAAGAACGGGTTAGGGCTCCAGTTATATGATGCGACATAACAGTAATGAAGAAAAGTATCAATGGACTTCTATCAAGGCATGTGATATCAATCTGGAGGGGATATTATTGAATTTGAGGAGACAATGTCAAACTCTAATAACAACTAGTAGTAATGGATTAGGGATGCGTAATGCACGTTGTATAACTAACTTCTCCTTGCACAATGGAACACAATCAATCAGATGTCAAAGCAAAGACGGTACCTTTGCGATTTCACAACTCCGTTCACACGATGTGACTGTATCCAGCGAGCGGAAACAAAGAGGGCGATAACAGATGACGGCCGCGGCTGCCAACCCAGATAAACCAGATCACAGAGCGCTCTGCTTAAAGAGCTTTTTGCATCGTTGAAATCAGATTGAGTTTGCTGGGGCGATCTATCTTACTGCGGAAAAATAAGTACCAATCGACCCAAGTTTGTGGCACCTGACTTTACTTCTTCATCCAAGCGCTCACGAGAAATCCTCATTCTGCTGATTCAAAGAAGGAGATTCCTGATGATAGCCATCATCTAGGATACGGCTGGCATAATTCAAAGCATAATCATAGTCAATAAACAGTCCCTACATATTGGTTACCAAAACATTCAGTCATCATGCGATTCCGTACATCATTCGTGTCAGAACGCAGTCAACAACAAATCTGTCGATTCCTGCGTATCGAAATCGCATTTCTTGGACCTGAAAGCGTTGCTTTGTAGGTTGTAAAAGCGACGAATAGGAAAGACTGACTATTCAAGCGCAAGACCCCTTCTCGTGGCAGCATCCAACCCCTTTGCCGCAATTCTTGCAAACGGTCTCCAGACACTTGCCGCACTCGGCACAATGATACTGGGCCTGCTCAGGACAATGTTCTCTGCATCTTCCACATTGGTGATGTGGGTGGGTTTTGTTGCATCCCTGAGACTCGCAGGAAACAGAATCCATCTTGTTATTGCTGATTGAGAACAGAGATGTGAGTGAAAGGCGCTAGATGAAAGAGGGGACAAACAGTTTTCGTGTTGCGGAGTTGCTGTTCGGTCGTCTGCTGAAGAGAAGACTTCGAAAGGTTGTGAAGAAAACTGTGCCTTATAAGACTGAGGAGAACAAGGTGGTTGTGATTTCCTCAACGTTTCTCCAGCAGAAAGTTCACCAACCGGTCACGCAGTGACTGCGGGAACTCAGGAGACCTCAATCATAGTAGGTCCCCACACCGCTGATGCTGCTCCTGAACCTGCAACCTACTTCAACACGCGCAAACTCCTTTCAAATCTAACAATGACTCTAGGACTCTTAGTTTCTGTATCGGTTATGAAAATCGCGTGCTGAGTGTACCATCCAGCGGAAGGTGATTAACAGACTGGGTCTTCCAGCACCTAAAGGGCAAGCTCAGAAATCATCAAAGTGGGACGATTGGTCTGATGCTGGGATGAGAAATACACAAAAATACATCTGATCAGATCGATGTTGTAGATTGGAGAAACGCAACTGGAAATCAGTTCTGCGAGTTCTCCCTCGTAATATTCTGAATTGTTGATTATCGCTCACGTGAGCCACGACGAATTCTCCTGCTCAGTTGTTTCCAGAAGGGACAGTTTCCGCGCCACCATTACCAGAGATGTACAGTGCTCCTGACCTGCACACCCCCAACCTATGTGTAGGTGTGGATTCGAAACAATATGCATGGCAAACGAGCAGTCTCAATAACAAGTTGGAAGAACGGCCACTTAGTTCGTTAATAAATACCAGCATTTGTCGCTTCTTCAAAGCATCGAGTGATGACAGCAGAGGTAAGATGAAGTTGGGAATGTCATCAGCAGGACCAGTCCTTTTGTAGAAGGGACACCTTTCTTCCGCGTAAAAAAACCTCGGAAGCGTCGCGCTTCTTCATCCCAGACCGGAACTCAATAAAACAGAAAGTGGAAAGCTGCATGTTTATTTTCAGGGATGCCACAAAAGTTGACATCAGAGTCAAGTTCTCCTGACCCTCAGAATGGCTATATTGCTTAACACAGCAACTTCGTCTCCCATTAGTCGTATTTCATCCTAAGCCGAAGCTCAATAAAACAGAAAGTGACAAGTGCATGTTATTTTCAGGGATGCCACAACCTTTGACTCAGAGTCAAGTTCTCCTGACCCTCAGATTGGCTATATTGCTTAACACAGCAACTTCGTCTCCCATTAGTCGTATGTAACTACTTTTCCGACTCCCCCACTAACTGAAACAGCATAGAGCTGACCTCACCTATCTCTTGCATTCTACCGTAACCCCAAGCTCTTACTAGTAATCTCCCTACTGCTTAACCGTCTCAGCACGACATAGCCCCTCTCCTCTCCTTGAGCTTTTCGGCCTCTCCCTTCAGCCCTCCCATTCCTCATATCCTCTATAACCTCAAAAATGGGGACGGACTCGACGCGGAGAATGGGGAGGAGGAAAGGATGGAGAATTTGTCCAAGGACACTCGGAGTAGGCGGGTGGTATGATCTGTGCACACACAATCAAGGCTTCCGTTGTACATGAGGGAGAGAAGACGCACGACCCCAGCCGCCTTTTGAGCCGCAACACCTTAAGAATCGCCTTAGTCTTGGGAGGCAGTCCTATGCTACTCCTCTTCTGTGTGACCTTCAACCAGCGATACCCATCCGCACCCTCCTCCTTCATTCTCTTCACTACCTCCTCCTCCTTGTCCAGCTTAGCCAGCTCCTGAATGTAAGGCCGCCAGAGGTATTTTGACCCTTCTGGTATCACTGGCTTCACGTTTGGATCCTTCGGTGCGCCGACGACTGGAAGGGGGCGACGGGAGATGAGCAGGGCGCGGGAGGACGTGGAGAAATGGCGGAAGCGGGGGAACAGGGAAGCCATCGTTTGCTCGCTGCTTTCGTGGTTGGTTTTCTTTCGTGTCTCACGTGACTTCAGAACATAAAAATTCGACCAACATTCTTTTGGACTCGTGAAGCATTCGTTGATTTGACTTTTAGGATTTTGTGGCAGATTTCGTGGATTATTTTTGAGCTGAGCTGAGCTGTTGAAGATTGGAATAATGAAGTGGCTCTCTGTGCTGCTGGCTTTTACGTTCGTGTTCCCTGCTTCCCGCATGGTAACCAACCTCTACTGCTTAATGGAAATAACTGATGAATGGATGTGGTGCAGCCTCTTCCTACCGCTCCTCGCATGGGACCAACAAGACTAGTGCGTTCCTTATGTCTCTCCAGCTTCCACGCATGACCACCACTCTCTTGGAGAAACAGTGAGATATTCGACCTTGTCTCTGCCCTCGAGTCAGCAGAAGGGAAGGGAACAACTTTCTACACCTTCCTAAACCTCACGAAAGGCGCATCCCTCAAGGACATAAACACCGCTTACAAGAAAAGGAGTCTGCAGTTGCATCCCGATAAAAACCCTGACGTGCCGCACCAGAAAGCTCAGGAGAGATTTGCTAGACTTGGAGTTATTAAGGATATCTTGAAGGATTCCGAAAAAAGGAAACGGTTCGTGTCCTTTCCTGTCATCCTCCCTGTTATCTTCTCCTGGATTTGGGCACTCCTTTCCCTGGAGACTGTTCCTTGACACTGAAATACCTCTATGACAGCTACGACTACTTCCACGACGCCGGCGTACCAACCTGGCGAGGAACGGGATACTACTATTCGCGGTTCCGACCGGGTCTACGGAGCGTGCTGCTCTTCCTCGCCTTCCTCACCAACGGAATCCACTACCTCATCCTCCACCTGAACCGTATGCAGGACCTGAAGAGGATCGACCGGTTCAGACAGAGCGCGAGGATGGTCGCGTGGGGTCCGCGTCTCAAACCTCAGGAGGGCAGGAAGATAGTCAAGGTCCGTAACCATCTCCTCCTTATCTAAGCCCAAAAGCCCCTCCCATCGGCGTCTGACCATCGTCTACGTCGACAACATAGGTTCCCCTGGGAGGCAACATGCGCTCGTTCGAAGACTCTGACGAAGACTCAGACGCGACTCCTCGTCGTCGTGGTCCCCCACCGGCCAACTACCTTCGGATGGCGGTGGAAGGCTCTTCCGTCTGGATCCTAACCGACGACGGGGACTCCATCGTATTGGATGAGACCAGTGCCTCCTCTCCGTCGTGGAGGCGAACGTGGATACCCTCGCTCTTTCGAGTGCTGGTGGGGAAGCTGTTCACGAAAAAGGTGGAGGGAGAGACCGAGGATGGGGTTAGTGAAGAGGAGGAGGAGGGCGTGGCTTTGAAGCTTGGGGAGGAGGTGGAGGGAGAAGAGGGGGAGGGGGAGAAGAAGAAGGTTATTGGAGTTGCGGGCAGGGCCGGAGGGAGGAGGAGGAAAGTGGTCAAGCCTAGGAAGTAGAGGGTTACTATACAATTATTCTGGACTCATTGTTAGACATTGAGCGTATTCACTGATCAAAGGTCGGTTTGGGGTGAACCCTGGGGAAATCGCATCACAATGGTAGTGATAAGTATTGCGAACAACAACACAATCAGTCTAGATATCCCATCTCCTCGAATTTTGAGAATACCACCTTCCTCCTCCTGTCTCCTTCCGCTCCACAAATGCTCAGAGGTTCTTAATGACAGCAAAAGTGAAGTCGCTCGTGTGATTATGACCTGCGCGACCCATTCAACATCTTTCCCACAAAAACGTAACAAAGTAACTCACCTCCCATATCGGGCGTCCTAATCTTTCCCTCCTTGATAACGTCGTAAACCGCCTTGGCGATTTGATTAGCATGGTGGTCGAGCCTACGGGCCAAATCAAAATACAGCAGGACCTCATTAGCAAAGTTCCACCAAACGATACAGAAAGCAGGAAGAGGGATAGGTGAGGAAAGACATACCCAAGATGCCTCAACATCATAGTCGCGCTCAAGATCATCGCGGCGGGATTCGCAACGTCTTGTCCCTGGATATCCTTCGCCACGTGTCGACATCCAGGCTCGAACAGCGCATATTCCCTCCCAATGTTAGCTCCAGGAACGATCCCTGGTCCTCCTACGAGGGCGGCACCGATGTTGGAGACGATGGAACCGTACCTTACGTTTCCGTCCAATGCAGTTGAGCAAATGAAAACGTGGGGGACGGGATGGAGAATAGGGAAACATACAGGTTGGGCATGACCATCACGTCGAATTGTTGGGGCTTGGCTACAAGCTGCATGGACCTTCACCCGTCACGTTCACTTTGAGCTGGAGATGAACATTGAAGAGAAAAGGGGGTTGCATACGTGTTGTCAACAATCATATCGCTGAACGCAATTCCGCTAGCTTCGTACTCCTTTGCCACCTCTCGACAGGTGTTGAGGAAGAGACCGTCTCCGAGTTTCATGATGTTGGCCTTGTGAACACAAGTTACTTTCTGCTCCGCCATTCCAAATGCAACACTCCATCAGCTCAGTTCATTTCATGATTGGGAAAATCTTTGGCGTAGGCATTGGCATTGGCGTGGAAGGGAAGGTGGAACGGAGGACTCACTTTGCGGTCATTCTTCAGTGCGAAGTCCAAAGCGAAACGTGCTATCCGTTCGCTTTTGGCGCGCGTCATGATCTTCAAGCTCTCGACAACACCAGGGTAGCTCTGTTCCCCAGGCGATCACAATTTCATCAGATCTCTGAATACCGCGGTGGGAAAGACGCAAAGGAGAGAAAGGAAGGGAGGGTGACATACCGAGTGCTCCAAACCGCTGTACTCCCCTTCCGTATTCTCCCTAATAATAGCAAAGTCCACACCTGCATGGCGGGTTGGGTAGCCTGGAACAGACTTGCAGAGGGAGACGGAGGCGTAGATGTCGAGTTGTTGGCGCATGGCTACGTTCCAGGAAGTGTGACCGGAGCGTTCGACTGGGGTGTACAGAATGCCTATAATTCGAGCACAAAGACGATACGTCACAAAGACAATTTACGACGACGGTGGACATACCCTTCAATCCCACTTTGTTTCGTCTCAAAGAATCCATGGACTTCTTGAAAAGACTCTCGTCTGCACTAGTGTCACCCGAAATATTGAATTCCTCGAACTCAATGGGCGTGTTGGTGTGCTCGAAAATCTCTTTAACTGAATTCGTGATTTCTTTTCCTACTCCATCACCAGGGATGAGGGTAACGGTGTAAACGCCGCCGTATTTCGTTGGCGCCTAGTCCTTGCATGAGACGAAGTTCTTGGGCAAGTAAAGAAAGGAAGGAACGCACTCGGGCACCAACTTTTGGGACATTCAAGCCTACAATTTCACCCCAAATAGCATGAGTACCTCACAAGTAAGAACGAGATGGAATGCAGACTGACCAAGAGTGGTGGCCGTCCTGAGAGGTGCCGACTTGAAGAAAGACATGGATTAGCAAAATTCACGGCCCAAGGAGCCCGAAAGACTCACAAGTGGCGAGGAGGCCTTGAGAAGTCCAGAGGTTGAGCGAAGGGTAGGAAGGAGCATGTCTACGCCTGTCAAAGGGTCAGAGCAAGCGTCGAAGGTGAAGGTGTCGGTGGAAAAATTGTGACAGCCGGAGTTGATGCAGGTTAATGATGTAACCATATCCTCCCATCCTTGCCACTGAAAGAAAGAAACTGAGGTCTCGCTGTACTTTTATAATCTATTCTGGAGTTCACAAGTTGCTTCTACTGGCGAATAAACCCCCGATCTCAGAGAGCGAGTCTTGGTACGCGAGCGCAGAAACAGTTCCCGTGTTAAAACTCTGGAACATTATCAAAGATCTCTTGACTTTGGGCTGACAACTTGAGGGTGAGGATTGCTGTTAAAGCTCTCTAGTGGTGATTTTACTCACTCACGCTTCTGCAGAAGTGAGACTCTGAAAATTGAGATTGGGCTTTCAAGCTTCAAGTCTGCGAAATCTGCGAACAGCTCAGAATCAAGTCATCCAGAGCTTTTTTGAACCAGCATGTCCCTATTTCTATGTTAATCGATGTGTCTGATTGTTTCCCACTGGCTCAGACATCACCTTGCAGGGCATTGTACACTTGAAAGGTTCAACAGAACGAACATATCTATAACTACGTAAGGAGCAGATAGAACGATCAAGTGTGCTTCCCATATCCCGATATCCTCCTCCAATTTCTTAGACAGAAGCTCGGCTCACGAAGTTTCACAGAGAAAAACCATCAATACCTCGCCTGCAACCAATCATCCTTCAACCGGAAAAGTACCTAACAAGTCATGAAGCTCCTCCACAAATCAATTTCCAAAGACGCCTCCGGTCGAGTCAAGCTTCTCACAGAGAATAGCGAGGACATCTGGCACCTCTACAACCTCTTACGCCCATCATCCGGAGACATCGTCCGGTGTTCAACGATGCGAAAGATCACCACGACTTCATCCACAGGGTCGGTGGACAGCCGAAAACTACGGGTGACACTCTCCGTGCGCGTGGAGAAGCTGGCGTATGATCCTCCAGAGGAAGGAAGGGGAGAAGCCGTGCTCCATATTTCGGGACCTACGGTGGAAGGGGTGGAGGGGATCAGTGTGGGAAGTTGGCACACTCTGGATGTCGGGGTTGAGGATACGATGCAAGTGGAGAAGGAGGAAGGCGAGTGGGATGAGGTTGCACTTGAGAGGTTGGAGGAGGCAACAAATGTCACCGAAGGCGCCGAGGTCGGAGCTGTCGTTTGTGGTGATGGTTCGTTTCCTCCTCACCTTCCTCTCTGTGCTTTAGATGGAAATTATCTGACCTAACTAATGGGATTAGGAACGGCTAATGTGTGTTTGATCACGGATCATACCACCGTCGTCCTGCAGCGGATCGAGGTTAGCATACCTCGTAAACGGCAGGGAGCAGGATCGAGTGGGACAGAAAAAGTAAAGCCTTTCCCCCACTGTTCCGAACACAAGCCTGATAGCAGTCACAAGGCTACAGAACGATTTCACCAACAGGTTTACGATGCTATTACCCGACATTTTAAGTTGGAAGAGCTCAAGGTTATCATCCTTGCTAGTCCGGGATTCTACAAGGACGCATTGAGTGCCTACATCTTCAACGAAGCAGTGGTGCGTCACCTTTACATTACACCCATGCCTAACCCAACCCTACATGACATCGCAGAAACAAAACAACAAACTCCTCTTACAATCCCGGCCCAAGTTCCTCCTCCTCCACTCACCGTCACACCACGTCCACTCCCTCCTATCCCTTCTCTCTACCCCAGAGATCTCAGCCAAGCTCTCAACTTCCAAATTCGCTCGCGAGTCTACAACCCTCCAAACCTTCTTCAAGCTCCTAGATAAAGATCCACTACGGGCATGGTACACCACCGAACACGTAAAGTTGGCGATCAAGAGAGGGGCGGTGAAGACGCTCCTCATTAGCGATAACGTTTATCGGTTCGTCC